>JAPYZR010000171.1:0-43389 GCA_030522945.1 Trichopria nigra | reverse complement strand
ATTTTTATTAAGTTTTTGTTTAAAATTTATTTTGATTTTTTAAATTGCAGGATGTTTAACAATTTTGATTGTACTTTTTCAAGTTTTTCAAAAAAATATTTTTTGTCGTTTTTCATGGATTTACACTGCATTTTCAACAATTTATATGGCACTCTTTGTCCATGAATTTTATACAGGTATGGATGTAAAGATATCTTCGACAAATTTTTACTGTTAGTTTATATATTTTTTTTTTTTTTTTGCTATTTTTTTTATTATTACAGATGTTACAATTCTGAAGAGGGTCTAAAATATATGACCGAAAGGTAGATTCTTAATTATTTAATAATGTGTCGTTAATCAACTACCCGTTATACCAAGAAACTAAATAAACATACTTACTTCGAATACTTTGCGGATTAAGAAGAACATATTTTTTGAAGTTTTTGCTTCTACTTTGTAATTTTCAAAAGTATTTCAGTAATTGCTAGACTGTTGCGATAAATTAATCGACCGTCCATAATTATTCCGCGCTTGTTAAAATATTGACGTATCACGTCGTATGTGACCCTATATATTAGAATCGTGGCATCGTTAAAATAAATGTAAATTATAGACGCATAAAATTGCATGGTAATACGCACATAAATAAATAACCACATAATTCGTAATGGCAAGAATGCAACATTAATAATGTATGAAACCTTTTCGCGAGTTTAACATTTATGATTTATGTGATGAAAAAAGTGTGAACATTTAAAATCCTCTTCGAAACTCTATATTTAAACATAATAAAATGTGTTGAATAAAAATAAAATAAAATTACATAACGGAACTATTGAGACTTAATTAGACAGTAATCGTTTACTTTATACCAATTTCATATATTATACACCATGGGGTAGAAGATGAACTTTTCGTAACTCCTGGAATGTATGAATGAAGTAATCATCGCGGGTGGCGCTGTGTAGCATCGATATAAAACGTGCACACATATAATATATACTATAAATAATACCTGTCTGATTCAACGTATATTATTTCTCCTCGCTGACGTCACTTATTATTTTCTCCAAGGAATTAAAAGCAAACTTCTATCCCCGCTTCTGCCACACGATCATGACGCCGAACCCTATCAGATCTCTTTAGAGCTACGAATAAGGGCCATTATCGTCCATGTGTTGTACATATGAGATTCTTTTTGACACAGTTACTTTTTGAGAAAAGAAACTAATATTTTACCCTCAAATGATTAACTTTGGTTTTTAAATTTTGTAATGCAGAATGGTGAAGTTGTTAAGAATGCTCGAGGATTTACAACAATTTTCAAGCGATTGCAAGGTAACAACTTCAACAAAATTCTGTCAAGCAGCGTGTCTTATTTTACTTTAATATCTTTAAAAAAAAAGCTTAATCGTAAATAAAGTTGTTAAATAAATATGTTTACAAATTACCAATTTTGTCCAGAAAATATCAACTTTTCACTCTTCAACAATTCAACAACGAGTCCAATTAATTTATATATAAGCCATAATTTTATTTATATATACATTTCGGTAATTTCAGCTTAACATAAATATTTGTCTTATTTCGAAAGTTATTAATTATACACAGATTTACCACCTTGATACTTACTTGTACACAATTTACTTGACAACATTATCAACATCAATGTCATCATTTCAAAGCACTACTATAAGTTGATGGCATGAGAAAATTAGCCAATGACCGTAATGTATATAATTTAAATCTTTAGCTGGTTTTTAAGATCTACATAAGTCGATGGAGCCAAGCATTTCTTTAATTTTAAGAAACGGCAATGAATTGCAGTCTTAGAAATCATGATGCGATCGATCTTTGTTCTCTCCTATACATGTATGCCTATTCATGGGAATTCGCATTGTACATCAAATCTGTCTGATCTACAGTTTATCCTACTGAACTTAGTGGGACCGTTTGGGTCAGATGTCACTGCAAAGAAATCCTTTTACCGCAATTACTTTTCTTCTTGCTGTTTGCTCGAGTCTCTTCGACCGTTCATAATGCGACCTCGTTCGCCACCCGTTTTCTTCTTCTATACGCTACTTTTATCCACTGGCTTTTATGAAAAAGGAAACAAAATCATTCGATCGACACCGTCAGATAACGTACCGGAAATTAAAAAGTAATTGATTCGAAAAGTATCGTCTTTTTTCTCTCGAGTTATATTTATTTTATATAAATTACGAAAGCAAGAAAAATAACGCAACCCGCGTACGAACTCAAGTTATGACAATCGACATTTTTCTTTTATATAAAGGCAAATGCGTGACGGTTACGGCACCGAGCACAATATTTACTTTTCTTATAACAACACATACCTCTATCTGTTACATCTATGAAAATGCATGAGCGCATTGGTGGCCAAGCACCGCACAAAAAGCGAAAAAGACTTACATCAAAAATGAACTATACTAGAAAACAGAATTAAAATCTGAACTTTAACTAATTTTTTTTTTTTTTTTTTTTTAATTAAATCTCAAATTTTACTTTAATTTAAAATAAATAAGAGATGAGACTTTTATGATTTCAGGTAGTAACGCAATAACGCAGCAATTCATTTTTTGCTTTTAACAATGCATTAATTACGGAAATCTGCGTGATCTTAATAAAAATAGATAACTATTCTGAAATGATAAAATTTTGGTTTTGTACATTTACGAAATCAGTACAGTCTTACGGAGGTACATACTTCTAAAGCGTCGATAACGTCGATAAAGCTTCCTATTCTAATCAAAAAGAATAAGAGCTCACCGATTTCACTAAAATTTTCTGTGCAGTTATATAAAATATTCTTCTCACCCTAAAATAATTCGTATATTGAAAATTTGCATAGACGATCTGTTATTTGCAATTTTTAGAATATGATTTCCCTTTATCAATGTTGTCAATACTTTATAGAAGCAATTTAACGACACTATCGTGAGTTAAAATTAAAAATGAATGAATAAATAAACGATTTAAATAAATGGCAGTAAATCAGGTAAATAAAGATGTAAGGAAACTTCAAGTGGAAAATCGGGACGTACGAAGAGGTTAAATGGAGACGTGGATAACACAGAGGGCGACACCAGACTAAATCAATGCCGAGCGTAACGCTAGCGAATCGAATAACGCTCTGCGAGGGAATCAGATAAATGAATGATGGTCATAATAGAAATGGTAGCATCTAAGCAGAAGTTTCCAAGTAAAAAAAAAAAACGATATTCTGGGCGATGAAATGGTTAATTAGTGCACTTGAATGCAATCGAGCGAGACAGAAGTAATGCGATAAAATGGTTGAAAGTTTGACAACCGTAAAAGGATAAAAAGTGAAAACTTTCACTATACGCTTATGGTGGAAATGGTGCCCAATGTGGAGCAGAAATGGTATAGAGACTACGAAAAACGGAAAGAATGCCCGAAATGGCTAGGATGATGCAAGGGTAGAAATTGCAAATGGAAAAATTACAGCGCAGATTGAAGAATGTGAAAAATTTAGTCAAACGACAAAAAGGGTAGTTAGAGGCGGAGATTATAAAAATAAAGAATTGCGTACAAAATAAAGATAGAGAAGGTAAAGGTGAAGCAGAGACAGAGAAAAGTGCAGTAATTTCTATTAGATTGATGAGAAAGAAAACGCGACGACCATGCTATTGAGAACATTAGGGATACAACACTGTACTTTGGTGCAGGACTGCTTGTATATATCATTACAACATTTATGTATATATATATATACAAAGAGAGAGACAGAGAGAGAATGATATTTTATAATAATATCAATGTCACCTTATAAACATATTGTTCCTCATCTGAATTATTCCATATTGCTACTATGTTGTATGGTTTCTGGAGAAGAAAAGGTTCGAGTAGGATCAGAGAAGATTGGTCCTGGGAGAAGAAAGGATACATATATATGGAAAAGAAATTGTATAAGAAAAAAGAAGAAAGAAGAAGGTGGAAAAATGTGTGGCAGTGAACAGCCGTTAAAGAAGCATAAAAAGCATTGAAAAGTCTCAGAGACAAAGCGAGAAAGTAACAATGAATTAAGATCAGTTAAGGACTGAGCTGCTACGTGTATGAGCGAATAAGCAATTAAATGTGAACGAAAAGAATAAATGTGACGTTTTCTCTTCAATTTAATCAAATTACATTGAAATTTGACTGTTATATAATAAATATCAAAAGAACTTGCGTCTGATACGAGGTCCTACATGATGCATTAATAAGTCATACTTTGCATTAAATGAGATCACTCTTTTCTTTTCATTTTACTGCAATATGCTACGGTGTGAAAGGCGTTTTGACGATATTGATGTTTTAAAAAAGATCGAGGGATCTAGACATGAATGAGTCAATATAAATATGCTGTCACATTGTTTTCCCCATATATTGCATTTCAATTTTTTTCCATTTTTCTTTGTTTCTCTTGTGAACAACAACATATTACCTGGTTTGGAAATATATTTACTGTTGATTTTTATTACATACTGGATGGTCAGTAAGACGAAAAAATTAGATTCAAACATTCAATCCGAGTTACCCTCTTTCAGCATATTTTTCTCATAATGAGCAAACTACCAAGATCTATTTCACATAATACAATATACACATTTGACAACCAAGCCTCAATAGAATAATAGAGACATTCAAGTGTTTCTACGTCACTTATTCGAGTGTTTACATAATACATGCCCAATTATTTATCAGATTACAATCATTCTTATTGACGACCAGCTCGGATTGATTAAGTGATTTTCATTTTCAGCAGCATCCACGGTTGTTGGTTTAATGCGCAAGGGTCACGCAGTCGACATGTATTTACAGATACGCCGATCTATATGACAGTAAAGCTCTCGCTTTGTTACACCTAAATACGGCTTCTATTTTCCCGTGCTTTTGTTCGACGCCCGCATTTTTCGCCGCCCGTAACGATATCCTGGCGGCAATCGATAACACGTTAAATGACACGTACGTTGTACGATAGTGCAGACTCTTTCGAAAAACTAAAATTGTGGGGAAAAAAAAACGAAAAGAAAAGAAAAAATGCAAGTCCGGTTCTAAAAAGAGTACCGAACCACCTTCCAACAAAAATCCCCTACATTAGCGCATTAACATTTTTCCGACAGTAACCCATTAACATTTTTCGTAATCAGAAGTTACGTTCGTTAATCCGCGCGCCAAAAATCCAACTTTGCGCCACGTTTCGCATAACCATTTTTCTCAATGCTCGAAAATGGACTTGTATAAAATAATTCTCGCACATACCGCACAATGAAAGCCCTCGTACACGCGGCCGCACATTCGCGTATTTCGATCCGTTGTCAAGCATGCCTGTGTACGTGTACATGTTCGAGCGGGGCGGACGAAGTGTATAGCCCCTGTGCTTCTGCTGCTGCTGCTACTACGTCCGTCGGTCGCGCTGACCGCCATTGTGAAACAGCGAACAAAGGGGAACAATGAAATTCTGGAAAACTGGAAACTTGGACGCGATCACGGTTCTACTTTTATCCCCTTGAAAGAAGAACGAGACACCCCCGTTCGGCCCAGAGCGGCCGCCGGCTCTCGGGTGGCCTGCACGCGAGCAATTATGCCCGAGGGACATTTAAAAATCTATCCGGGGCGTCCCCCGGATAAAACGTTCCGTCGTCCTTCGGAAATAAATTCGCGAACCCCGGCTTGGCTGGAGCAATATAAGAGACCGAAGAATGCGAGGAGCTTTCCTCTAGAAAAAATATATTGCGCCATCTAAGGAATTCAATCTCCCCGAGCGAGAAAAGTTAAAAGCGCGCTATCGGCTTATCGGAGAGTTTCTTTCTACGGGATATCTTCTGCAAAGCTGTTGCGAAAATGGGAGATTCTCAATCTTTGCATAGCTCTGTATTAAAGTAACCTTTCGCAATCAACGGCGACACGTTTGTGTTTCGAGAGTTTATATATATCTTTTACATATATGTAATACACATGACAAATAACAAATAAACAGATATATATGCATATATTTGTTTTATATACGCTGGGTGTCTCAGAACTGGCAGATGACAAAATTCGATCCACCTTATGTACATTTTCATGTGTTGATTTCGTAAATGATCATTAAATACGAAAAACCTGTAATAAATTAATCGCGAAAAATATAAATTTTCTCAATGTTCCTGCAATGAAACTGCATAATTTTTGTTTTACAACATCATTTTGAATTTTTGCAAAAGACTTTCTTTATTCGAAATTTCATAAACTGTCACACCCTGAAATGAAATCCGCCAGTTTTGGTACATATGTATATTGTGCTCTCGTCGCCGTGGGAAGTAATTCATATTCGAAAACTTGTATAGAATATACATATATTATCTATATAAATATTCTATGCCAAACCCTTTATATAATTTTGTTTTGATATAATCAAGTCCGCCTTCGGCTAACTCCACTTTGTATCTGTGATCAATGCCTGGCATTATATAATTTTGAATGAAAAGTTTGCGTTTCGTGTATCTTATGCAGTTGGATTATGAAAGTCTTACTTGAATAGATAATAATAAAAGAATATCTTCCTGCTACATCCTATGTTTCTTGAGAATGATACTATATACATACATACATTCACATATATATGTAGGAAGAATGTCATCGCTTATTCTCGCAACGAGGGTCCTGTAACATCAGGACGACGAATCTGATTTTATTACGGGAAACACTCTGAATGAGTGTCTTGGGGTGCGTACTAAACACGTATCAAACAATTGTCCCATAACAAGGATTCTTTCGTGTCTTTCCCCTGCGAGAATTCTGTCATGGAATGATGGTCGTCATCAGCGTAATTGGATCGTAACACGACACAATCACTTAGATCATTTTTTTCCACCAAAAGCATTGGTATGTCACATCCACGTATGGCACCTTGCCCAGAAAAACCGTATTTTCACGTCGTTATGGGAATGGACACTTTTCAATAAAAATATTCTCTTTTATAAAATAATTATTAATGTTCTTAAAATCTTTAAGTGCAGCAGAACTTTGTGAATAAAAACATAGCTGGTACCGGTCAAACCGAGAGCACAAAACTCAACATTATATCATACTACTGAACAAGTAAACAGCTCGTTAATCAAATTTTTTTGCTGAAATTTGAGAAAAGTCATTTACAGCCAACGTTCAATTACATTTGCACAATTTGAAAAGCGCGAAAGGTAATCAAATTTCATCAGGTATAAAAAAACAAACGTAACAGATACGTACAAACATGTGTTGAATTCCGTTTTTTGTTTCTCATAAAATAACATTGTTTGACTAAACAGTACGTCAAACACGTGCAGGATCAATGCATCGTCCATACAATACAATTATACTAGTTATATATTATAGCTTATTTTGCCGAGAGAAATTTTGCGTGTTCAACATCAGCAAATAAAACGTCGAAGAAGAAATATATGACATTTTAATCGATCGCAGTGAATCAAGACTTAAAAATTCTAATCACGCCGCATGTGATAAAAAAGCAATGAATCATGCCTGCAGTATCGGTACGAGTAATCTTCGGATAGCAAAAAAAAAGTCGAATGGAAATTTCGTTACTAGCGATCGGGCGATTTCGCATCGATTCGTCCTCTTTTCCGAGTCATCTTTGCTTTTTTTTACTTTCCGCATCCAAGAACTATTGCTACTTGACAAAAAATAAGTACGTGCATACAATCTTAATCAGCAACTGAGAACAATAAATACAAAAATGACCTGAAAATATAATGGTGGCTTGCGTCATTGCCAAAATATTCCAAGTGAAATTAAAAGTGCGTCAATCGGAAGTAGACAATATTGAAAAATTACGAATTCCGTTTCCAGTGAAATTTTCACGTTGTTTCAATTCGATGAATGGATGAAAGGAACTGAAGAAAGGAAAGTGACGATTCAAGCTCAGCAAACCGAAAGCAACGTCACCATCGAATAAAACAAAGTGCATTTAAAAATTTCACTTTGACATTTTGACTTTCGAAAACTATCGAAACGTACACAAAAGTGGTCGAGCCAGCGTAAAATCGTCCCGCTTCCATAAAACACGCATGAATGTACACAGACAGATCCATCATCGGATAGCCATTGTGCGAGCAGCACCAGCAGCAGCCCCGCTCTGCCTATACACTTCATGCCGAAGTTTCTCGCGCAATTATATCGATGACTCTCTATATGTAGTTTGATACGTCCGCGCACAATTCGACACAATAAACATCAGCGTATTGGTTTGTATTATTATTGACCTTCAACATCGAGTGGGTTTCGCATCTACATAATCCTTGCTGCATGTTATCCATCCGCATGTTATCCAAATGCGTAGGGTATATAGAGCGGGACTCGAACGTGACCGAAATACATCGATGACTCCATTGACTCGAGCAGGGTTCCATATCGTATCGCAGTCTGATAAGGACGGCATTCAATCACCGCTCTGCCAAACGATACCCATTCACGATTTTTAAAAGCAACCGTATATACGCACGCATACAACCTACGGAAATTCTCCTCTCGCAAATGCAAGAATAAACTGGGAATAATATTTCAAGAAAAGCAATTTACTTCCTAACAATTATAATAACTTCTAACCATTAACATTCGAGAATATTTAAATTTTCTTTACAGACTTGAAATGTGGCATTTTTTACGATTATGTTGAAGAATGAAAGAGGCTCATATCGTTTAGACTTGGTTATATTGTACAACAACACATCATGTCAGTTAAGAAAGTCTGCGAGCTAAATTTGCCATAGAACTACTTTTGTAGGATACGTTGATAAATGAATTCCAGTACTAAAATAGTACCGAAAGTTGACTGAAATTAGTTTTTGCTTGACGTGTGTGATGAAAAGCAGTGGTCAAACATTATTTCTCACTGAAAATTCTTTTTTTACTGGTCTTATTTGAGCCAATACTTTCCAATTATATATTACAAAATATCACTTATTGACAAAAACAATTCAATATCTTCGTAAGCAATGTACTTCACGATATAAACAGAATTCTCGGTTGTCCTGCGCAAAGCTGGAACTTTTCATCCGGCAAGAAAGAAGCATCGTTATATATAGTTTGCGACCACCTCGACATGCTGGGCTTAATACAGTGAGAAAGCAGGAAACGTCCGTCGAATACCGTTTAATCCATACAATACAAAATATTGCGCTGGGACATCATGAAAGTTTCCTAAGGTTCGATTATAAATAGACAATCGACTGTATCGGATCGCGTATGAATCGAGTGCCCTGCTCACTCAGAGCGAAGAATGAGGCATATTTCCGTATTAAAAAGTTTGTTTGCTTTATAATAACCCGTTATTAAAGTCGAATTGAAACGGCTTATGCAAATTACTTATTATATGAGCATACGGTATTTCAAAGATTTTATTACGACCTCCCGGCAAGAGGGAAACCGTTTTAATTGGTATGTAAATTGTATCTCGTAACTCCTCACCTATACCCACTCGAGAGCCAATGGTACACGAGCGTGCCACGATTTGCCGTATGTATGTACAATTTTCTCCAAGTGAAAATTGGCGTTCATCTTCGCACTCCGCTCCCCTAACAAGATGACTACTTGTTCTCTTGTACTAATTAATTACCTACTATAAAAACATTGTGAAATGGCAAAATTTGTAATCCCGATGAAAATGAGCCTCTAATAGCTAAATTTCCTTTTAATCCTAACACTTTAATATTTCTGAAAAATGAAATAAACTTGCGATAGAGTTTTAAGGATGTCACTAGAGGTAGCAATGGCACATAGTAGTTCCTGGTGCCTAAAATGCCGGAATCAAGAAGCTCCACCTTCAATTTCTTAATTGAATGTCGTAGCCTTCATGACTATACGTAGAGCAAGAGAGAGAGAGAGAGAGAGATAGGATCGAATAGGGCAGGACAGTCGCCTTGACCGGTCTGCCGACTATACAATTGGACAGGAGGAGCTGTATCAATTTCTTGCAGATTGTTATTTATATTTTGGGATTTTAAGAATGCAGGCTGAACATCGATGCGTCTTAGCATTTATAGTATTGTCGTATTTTACTATCAATTCCGAGATTGACAATATTCAGCTTTAGTTGTGAAATCATTGTACGACAGGCGACTATCAGCTCCTTTCCTAGGGGATGCCGAAGATTGTACTCCCATTGACGTTATCAGTACAGGTCTTTGAATACAATCAGTTGCAATCTACTAATGACTGGTCGAGCTTTGGTACAAATCGAATGGCACTTCTCATTACATGATCACTAATAGGATCCAAATGTTTGTGTCAATGCCTCAAGTTGAATTAAATTTTCCGGCGTCAGTTATAGGGTTTCCCGCCGACATCGTTCTCCCTTGTTGCGATGAATGCTCCCAACCCCTATCACCTCCCCATGACCTCGCTTGCCGTCTTCGCAGATGGAAGCACAATCAAAAGTAACCATGGCTACAGAGAATCGTTATGGCCTTGGGCCACCGGTTGAATCTCACTTGTACCTGGGACAAGGGACAATACATCCCTGCAAAGCGCGGGGAAAACATGCTGGATTCGCTATGCGACCAAAATGTCTGAGCGTATACCATCAGGAGTACATGGAAAATTTTCAGGGTGAAACTGACCCTCCAGGTCATGAAGCGACCGCGAAAAAGTCGATATTATCTTTCAAGTACCGGATGGCCATAATTGGTCATTAGCCATTTCGTCCACTCTGCCTCGAATAACGCAATGTATATTAAATAAGTAAACGAAAGAGAAAAGGATGCGAGGAGCGGCAACGGAAAGAGCGGGCCAAGAGAAGGGAAGCGGAGAATGAGTGAAAGAGAGCAAAGGTTTGCCGACGGGTAGAAACGGCGACGACGACGACGACGACGACGACGACGATGCGAGTAAAAAATGTATTTGCCGTCCTAGTTTTCGCTCCGGTTGGCGTGACACGATGAAAGCTCTTCGGTAAATCTAGCTTAAAGCAGCTGCGTAAACGTTGACCTATATTACAATCACGGCACACAAGTACTTTTACTTCCTGGGATGTAACACCTGCGGAAGTGCTCTTGACATTTCTTTTTTTAATACCATTATAATTATTGCTTACGCTCGTGCTTTTCCAGCCGCGAAATCGCTCACGGTGTAAAGCAGCAACCCTATAAACGTTCGTGAATACTTCTCGCAAAGTCGTCAATATTGGCACGTTGTGCTTATAGGGGCTAACTATGTTCCTTAGGCTGCGTGGGCATGTGTCTTGATTTCGTACGATTGATGAACGTCGGTCATTCGCAGAAACTTTGAGAGGAAAAAGCTGCATCCCATCGGAAATGCGAGTCTTGCCTGAAGAGGCGTGCTTGCAATTAGTTTGGCCGCTTTCGCGAGTTGCTGACCCGAGTGAGAGAGCGGTTTCGAGTTCTTAGACCCGTAAATCCTTTAAGTGTCTCACCACCCGCGCGCGCGCTCGCTGCTCCACCGCTCTGCTAGCTCCGAGCGAGATGCTAGACGCTAACATTATAGCGCATGGTGCAGACAGGTCTGAAGGAGATGGAGAAAGAGAAGGGGAGAGAGAGAGAGAGAGACAGAGACAAAGGAGAAACAAGCTGCAGCAGCGTACCATTTTTCTTTGTCTACATGCAACGGCTCTTCGTACTGCTAGAAAGCCACGTATAGAGTCCTCTTAAGAGATTAAACGATAGTCATCTTCGCGATAGACGAACAAGCCGGGAACGTGTGCGTTTGCGATATGAAATCTCATGCACACACATAGCTCTAGCACTAAGTACTATGCGATACTTGCACGGGGATGTAGGAAGTATTATTGCGATACTACGAGCGTTCAAGCAGCAAGTGAGTTTATTGTATATTAGGAAACTTGGCCTAGCTTAATTGGAAGGAGCAACCATTTTCATTACATATATGAAAAGATGCAACAGATGTTTGCACACGTTCGCTCGTGCCCGTAGCCAGAATATCCGATTATGCTGCGCTATTCAATGATGCAGTGCGTACTTGTCAAAGTTTCTTAAGAACTAGACTACATAATATACACAAGCGAAGATTAAGCTGCTATTATACGAATTGCAGGGTATCACGATAGCTTGTTCGAGATATTTTTTAAGTTAATGAATGGTAAGGTTTGCATCATTTATTGAAAAGATTTATTGAAATCTTTTTTACTCCGTGGTTTCTTAATTCGTAAAATACCCAACATTTTTCCAAGGCAAAGTATATCGTCGATTTTCAATTCTAACTACTATACCCGTATTTATTATTCGTATTAAAAAAGTCAAGATTACGTTGGTGTTTTTCATATCCAAGTCCCAATTAGCATATGACGTCCATGATTTCTCCATGGATAAAAATTGGACGTACATTGGATGTTTAGATATATATCAGTCTGAACGTCCTTAACAATGGACTTGCACATTTCCGCGCGCACACATTGGACGACTAACGTACGTCCGGCTCTTATCCATCAGAAAACCTATTTTCGTTTAGGTCCATTAAACATCCACTGCACGTTCATTATACGTCTATTGTCCGATGGATGTCCTCGTCAGTGGCAACTGGGCGTACGTTGAACGTTAATTATGCCTGGTCTGGACGTACTATGGACGTCCAACGGACGTACTTGTGCTATTTGGTGATTAGAATTTTGTATAGTTTTATCAACTATAATTTCATGAAGGTTAAAGAACTGAGCAAATTTTTAAGTAAAAGTTGACCACTCGAACGTCAAACTTTCCAATTTTTAGTTTTTAATTCTGTTTCATAATAACATATTGAACCGTTGACAAACCCAATAAAAGGCTTACATTTCTCAATTATTGGTTCACGGCAATTTTAATATAATTGGAGATTTATCAACGGGAAAAAACGATTACGACTTTCGTTTAGATTACTTTGCCGTTCTAGCACTCTTCGGATAGTCTGTACATTTTCTCTGAACGTGTCCTCTAACGAAAGCTCAGTAGAATCGGAAAACGTAGAAAAGAAAAACAAAAGCAATATGTCCTTAAAGCGAAAAAGTTTCCATCTTGATATGAATGATGAAAACATCGAAAGTATCCGCCGATTCTTAATCGAGTTTCGTTATTTTGGAAATCGAATGATAAAGGCCGTGATAAGGCGCTCTTCGCTAAGGTCAGAGTTGAGCGTTATTGTTCGAAAAAATATCTTATTCGGGTCAGGCCATTCTTGCGCACACCTACGCCACAAAGCGCTTTTCACTTTTTTTCTTAGCGCTGGGAGCAGTGAGAGAACGACGTCTCATTAGCGTTACAACGGCCTGGCCTACGCCACTGCTTTATTTATGCAGTAAGGATGTCGCGAGAGTCCACGCCCTTATCTGATGTCGATAAGATTTTTTATGCAATTACATTTACAGGAAATGTTCTTCATTTTAGTTTATTCTAAACTGGTCTTATTTGCGTCAGAATTACGTCGATATTGTTTTGTTCTCTATTTTCGTTAATTAATAGGGTTTTGTTTCAATGTTGCTGTCTTGGTATCATGATAATTTCTTAATATATAAATTCTAAAGAGGTCAAGAAAATAAAATTCTTCATAAGTAGAATCTTATAATAGAGTTTTAACGATGTAACGTAAAAACAAATATTGATGTATTACTATAGACTGAATTTACTTTTAACGGGGTGTATTCCAGAGTTACAATCTAAATCCTCTGCTTTTCTGTGCTTCACGATTACTATCTGTTGTCCTGTGGACAACCAACGAGCAATTTTATGGATTACCAGATTCTCGCGAGCACAAGAGCATACAAAAAATTACAAAAGCATATAGAAATGGTTCGCGAATGGAGTTTTGTACTCTTTTACAATCTCTTATGAGATTGAAGTAGACTCTGAAACTGAACTATTTCATACTGTACCACTGTTCGGAAATGATAATAATTACGGCAAGCTTACGTCTGTCAAGTTGGCATAGCAAGGTCACACAAACTGAAAAAACAGTTCTACCAAAAATATATAGTTCTTATCTTAAAATGTTTGATCTAGTTATAAATCCGTCAATTGTATCCGCCTTATAGACTTCATTTTTGTTCTTAAAATTATGTATACGCGACGCGTTTCGTATTTCGTTTGTTTATGTCTATTGCTGTTTTGAATAATATGTTTGATTTAAATTCTGTTTGCGGTCATTTAATATTTTTGTATGCTATAATTATATGCTCTACCAGCCGGACAGACGTGGCAAGCTTCATGATATCTGACATTATCGTATTTGAGTATGAAAGATGAATGCCGTTGCATAGGAAAACAGCAAAAAATGTCATCATTACTGATCAATTCCTCATGGAATTTTCGCTATGATCAATTCATAATATGTAATCAATTCGAAATAATACAACAGAATTGACTTTAAGACAAGATAAAGAAATTTCAGTAAACAAATAAAATCAACCTCCATTCATCATAATAACCTTTGTGTTTTTCATCATATTTGTATAATATTATCATTGTTTAATATGACACATTTGTAATTCGAAAACATTCATAGCGTTTTACTGATAATACCTATTTTTCACTATGTATACATCTTTGACTCACATTTTTTATATATATGTATATTAAAGAGAAATAGAGGTACAATCAGTGCGCATTAGCGAACAACAGTATTAGTGTTGATATTTATCGCGATACCGTCGATAGGGGTGTTGCAGCTATGGAGACTATCTTTGATCTCAATTGCAACCCATAATTCTTACATGGATGCGAAAGGGATTATCTACAATGGAATAATAACGCTATGATTTTTCTAAAAACAGGACTGTTAACATCATTTTTAAAATACTTATATATATACGACGATTTTATCTACAATTTCATTTATATTGTATTGAAATTAGTAAGCTGATCATGTACTAATTTACGCGACCAAACATTTCTGGCAATCGTTCTTCTTCGGTTTTCTCTGTCAGATCTACATCTCTAAAAGGCGCTGAAATTTACGGACAAAACTATCAAGGGCATCTTTTTTCAAATGCTGTTTTCATCTTATGTGATGCGGAACTATTTCCGTACTCTGCACGAAAAATCCGATATTTAGTATGTATAAAGGACAACGCTGACGTATCCCGCGAATACTTACGGAAATGGTCTTCGTATTTGCCCCGTCTGCATACGCGGAGTTTATTCAGCAGGGTGCGCGAAGGAGGAAGACGATGAAGGTGAATGCATGCTACCGGAGAACTCGTAAAAGGCTTATCGAGAAAACGGAAGCCTCCCCCCCCCCAACCCTTACCATCTATTTCTCTCACTTTTCCCGACAGTATCAGTCTTTCTCTCGTTCGCATTTCGTTATCCACTATTTCCTCGTTTGCTCCCGTTATCACAATCCTTTGTGATTTTGTTTCACTCTCCGGTTCGTTAAGCTGAAAAATTTGCGAAAACTTTTCAATTCCAAAAATAACGTTGCCTAAATCGAAAAACTACAATGGGTAGAACATCAGTTCGTTTTAACCTAGTTGAAAAAAAAATTAAAATATTTCATCAGGTTACTTTAAAGTAAAATTTTCATATGTATATCAGGATCATGTGAGATCACATCATTTGTAGAGAATATTTGCTCATACTATTTCGTGTTCAAGAGGTCAAGAGTTATTGTAGGCAATAAATACCCAAGCAATATCAGAGAATTACGGAATAATTTGTTTTGGGTGATTTTAGATCAGATTGGATTGCAAATATATTTCTTAGGCCAATATGCGACTGTAAAAGTGATTTCAAGACTTTGAAAATTTGTATGATAGATTTCCACTATTCGCGTAGATTGAGGCTGATGTGTGTTAGCAATAATTTAATAGCTGTTGAAACGTTTTCACAGTTAAACGTATAGGTGAACAGATGTCTGTTATGTTTCTGTCAGATGTCGCCAAAGAAGCAGTTTTGTATCAGATTGTTTGCTCTCTTTTACAACTTTATCGCAGATGTATAAATGTCAGACACATGAATGGCTGCATATAGGTGAAACTTATATTTTTGTTAACTGTCACAAAGTCTACGTAACTGCAGTGTTTCTTAATTGCCATAATATCTCTATGGTAAATAATTGCAGCTACATGATTATAGTCGATAAGAGTTGGGTCATTTATGACTACCCAGTACATCGACGACAACTGTTTGTGGACTTAAATACTTAAAATATTATTTATAATATGAACAAACGAGAGAAAGATATAAAAAAAAAATATAAATATCCCAAACTAGTCATCGATCGCTTACGTTTGTACAAAAGCACAAAAAGAATCACCGCGGATTAAAAGATGCATGATCTTGCTATAAACTGAATACCGTTGGTGATTGTGAATTGGAGCAGACTTTTAATAATGGCACATGCTTTTTTCTAGGAATTTGGAAGGCTAGTGTTCCGCTCGTTGCCGCAGTTCGCTGTTTTCGTCCGGTATCATTGATACCAGCTTCGTGTGGTGAAATTCCCCTTCAGCGATCGAATTACTGTTGGCGCTCAAATCACATATTTCTTTCGCCGCTAGGAATCACCTGTTCTTTCTTTTATTGTACTTGATAAAGTATCCACTACAATACCTCATGATGTCCAATAAATCATTAAGATATTACGATTTTAAGAGGTTGATTATTAGGTTGAGAGTTTTAATTCAATATGACCGTCGCGAAGTTTCCACCTTTAAGACCTACCGCCACATTAAAAATATTAAATAAAATAGAATTGTAAAAATCTGCACATAAACGGTTGCATGTTATCAAGAAGCTCGCATTCGTAACGAAATTAATTTCACCTGGCATTATTCTTCAATAATAAATCAATCAGAAAATAACAAAAACAAAAATCATCTTGGGGCCTCCTTTTAACAAACCACAATTGTCCTACATGAAATGTCCACGCGTATCACATTTGATGTCGTGTTATAAGTACTAAAGGATATTTGTTAGAAACAGCTTGCAGTGATGTGCTCAAGCAGTGTCACGTAACCGAGTACTGAAATGTAAGGATTAAACAGAAAAGGAAGGTGGAAACAATAAAGTAAGTTGGTCTTATTGATAGACTACAGTGGTCCTGACTTATATTAAAAATGTTGATGGATGAAATGTAGGACTACTTACGCGTTTCGAGCCCAGTATAGATCCTCTTCGTTTCAATTTTTATCAAAATAACTCCTAAACTTTTGGTCCAATAATTTTTTAATAATTCTTGATCAAAAACATTGCATTTTAATAGTATATTATCAAGCTAGTGCGTAATGTGTACCTTTTTTTCATAAGTAGTGATTGGGCCGCACGAGGCACCGGCGAAGTCTTTTTAGCATTTTTATTATTATTTCATACTCGATTGTGCAAAAAAGATCTTTCCAAACATATCCGAGAAAATGACAAATTCAGTCTAGAATCGAGCGTGGAACGTGGACCAACGATGACCACTTTCTCCTATAGTTCAGTACTTGTCATTAAACGAATGGACTACTCGGCTTTGGCACAATCTGTTAAAAGTTAAAGACCACAATAAGTAAAACCGCTTATTAGAATCTTATCGATGTTGTTATATGACGGGTATTCGTTCGTTTCGGAAACAAAAGTATGAGTAGAAACGTTTTATCTCTTTTTAATTAGCAACTCATCAGAGCTTTGATATTCAACTTTTAGTATAAGGGGAATTAACGTTAGTCCATTTGGGCATGGTCGTCGTAAGTCAATCGTGACGACGGCACTTTACGATAGTTTAATGACAATATTTTGTCATACAAATGGAGGTAATAATTGAATGTCAATATTTACAAGACACTAATAAGTATTCGTCGCTAAACCCCGCAATATCCGCCCAATGCGACGGGAAAAGTTGGACCCATCAGCTATACGCCGCACTTTTCGGAGCTTGATAAGTATCGGTTCGAGTCACGCCCCTTTCGTGGCTAGCGTAAGATAAACAGGGGTCCATCTTTCATTGGGAACTGTACATTCGGTTTATCGGCGGGAATCGTGAGCTATTCACGTTATTCCGAACAGACAGGTGCCCCCTCCCTGCCTTCGTTAGGAACGCCGCCGCGCCGTGGCAAACGGCATGGCAGGCTGTGCGCGAACGGAGGGGTGGGGATTAGGAAAGATATGGGGAGAACCGACGACAAAACCAATAACTATTAATCGAAACTCCACCGCACATTCGGCAAAGTCCGCGATATCCGACCATCCTCTATACCGCTATACTCTCTCGCTCTACTCTCCTCTCTGTCCCTCTTGGGTAACCCACCACCACCACCCCTTGCGCTAACGAGCAGCCGTCTCTCACTTCGATCCTTCCTCCCCAACCCGTTCTCGTCTCCTTTGCCTTTGCTCTCGCCGCAGCCGTTCTTCCCATTATCGTTAACTGCAACCCTTCTCTCGCGAAGCTCGCATTATGTCAGAGTCAGCAGAATCGTTTACGTATAGGCTTGCAAAGGCCCACCGTCGTCGCGAAATGAGTCGTAATCTTTCCGGTCGCCGAAGGGAATAATTTCCCTTCATCGATTCGTCATTGTCGTTACTTGTATATTTGTATAATCACATTGAATCACGCACTTGAGTAATTCAATCTGCCGCCTGGTAGCATTTTTCCAAAATCATGGAAAAACCGCACAACGACGAGTTCCTAAACCGATCGCAATATTGCATTTGTATTGTGAGATCCACCGCAACAGTTGTCAATTGTTGACTGCAATAAAATTGCGCTTAAGAGTATAGAGCTCTTGGAATATACGAGTGGTAGGTACGCGCTATATTCTCACTTTCGAATATAGATCCGATAAGAATACTAATCGCGATGATAATTTTTAATTTTTGATGATTATCAAAATCAAATACAATATTTTGCATGAACGTCAATTCTCTTTCCCGATTTACAGAGATATATCGCGTTCTATCTCATTCCGGCCCATCGTAAAAATCTTTTCCCTCGACCATTCATGATCATGCGTGCTTTACGAATGCAAATACGTTTCGCAATTAGTGATTAATCATGAATATGAATCATCGCGCGCATTAGGTGAAGTTTCAAACATAAACCCAGGCATCTACTTCCACTTTCGCTCGCGTCATCTGAGTACACATATTTCACTGAGACCTAAGCCGATTGAAATCAGTTCAAATTAGATTGCGAGATATGAGTTAGTACTTCCTTCGATCTCAGGATTCTACCGATCAGAAGTTATCAAATTCCTTCTGTCATTCATAGGAGCCTTCTGTAAATGTAATCATGAAAAAAGTCCCAGTAATATAGGCAAAAATATATATAACATGATAAGTAACATTGAAAACGACACAATTTCCACCGTGTTTGCGTTTTTCCTCTTTAATCAACAGCTGTTTTTTTAAGTTGGCCAATTTTTAGATAGAGAAACCTCACGTGGTCATCAGTGGGAAACTTGTAAATTATGAATGATTGAAAAGATTTTTCAAAAATTGGACTCTGGGAGGGTGATGGAACGTAACATATAGATAAATAATCCTTAAAAAAAATATTTACATTTTTTTTTGGAAATGTCATGTTCGGGTAATTACCCTATCAGAACCAAACATTTGAGAAACAACTTTTCAATCATTTACAATTAACAGGTTTTCTTTTTGCGAGGTTAGGTCAGCGACTGTTACACTTAACACCCTTCTTAACAGCAATCAAATAATCCTTCCCTCAATTTCCAACAGATAGCTTCAATTGAATCAGCCATTGATAAAAAGTCACAATCGATAAATTTGTTCATTATTGCGGACCAAAAATTCAGACTCATACACGCGATTTTTGGTGATCCCCAAAAGCAACAACCAAGTAAGAAAATACCTCGAATTCAAATTGGTCGATTTGAAAAATAAACGATTGTTTGATACGGATTATTTGTCCGAAATAATTCAAGTCCTTGTTAATTATTTTCGTTAACATATCAACAAATGTTATAATTAATAGGTCAAACTATTTCTGTTGCTAATGCAACAATCATGCATTATTCCGTGCAACTTAGCCCTATTGTACAAACTGAACGGAAAGTATATAGTTCCATTAGTTATGCCAAAGTCTTCCCAGCCCTCGTATTTAATACGTAATCCGTCATTCGTCCGTAAAAAGGCCACAACTTTCCACAAATACGTCAATCGAATATTTTATACGTTAATAATCCTATTCCAAGAAGAATAATTCTAAAATTTAAATCGAATTTTAATCGTCTCGAGTTATATGATAAATTATCCAGTTTTACATCAGCATTCGAAAAAATCGAGAAGAATTCAATTTAAAACAGAATGGCAAATAAAGAGAGAGAGAGTGTATGTTGGAAAAAACCCATCAACGGATCTAACTTAAAAAATTCATTAAATCCGCGACAGAAAAATGTTCATCCTTTTCAGCGTTAAATTTGTTGACCACGCAAATTTTCGAATACATTTAATCCAAGTCCTAAACATCTTGATATAATGAACTCCCTGTTGTTTCTGGAGCTACTTTGTTTCATTTATCATTCAGAAGGAAATATGAGATATGTATCAAAGACTATTTTTGTAACAAAATTCAATTTCTGACATCCTGTCGCGTGTATCTTGGGTTCTGAAACAAGGGTGGAAACCAACCTGGGTGGGAGCGTTCAAGGATCACGAAGAATGTAGCTAAAACCGGGCTCTTGGCGCCGCTAAAACTTCTCGCATTACGTACTCACCGTTGCTGCCATGACTCGGGAAACTGTGGCAGCAGGGGCGGCGGACGGGGTCGTGGCTCTACCGCGTGAGCCATTACCAACCGTTATACCTGCTGATATTTAACATCCTGAAATAATAAAACAATACGAATATTTACAAAGGCTTACGTTGATCACGTGCATATACATATACTACTCTACAAATGTACTTTGTAAAAGGTTTATATAAGAAATTTTTATTATTGCAATGCCTATTTTCCGTAATCCTGGCATTGTCAACTCTGACTAACAAAGACGTCGAAGGAATAATTATTACTAGCTGCGCAATCACAGAAATAATTATAACGTTTTGGTGTTTTTTTGTGCTCGCACAACTTTATTAACATTCGGGCGATGTTGGGGACTCTCGGGGGTGGAAAATATATCATTATCACCCTCGGGGCAATACCTTCGTTTCCGCCCTTGATGCGTAATGTACTATTTTTTGTTGTCGCTTTCTATATTGAATTTTCATAATCCAAACTATATCCCTAACATATCAAGAATTGGCGATTTTTTCCATATATTCTAAAATTCAGTAAAAAATGGAGGTTGCCACATTTTTTGGCTTGACGTTAGCCACTTACTGCTATACTCATTTATACAATTGTCATCGAGCCAAAAGTGTTTTTTATTGAAATTTAGTGATATTCGGGTAGCCGACCTGCAATCCGAATACTATTTACAGATTTTTTTAAATAATGGATCCGTCATAGTGATTTTTTGAAATGTGATGCCATATTTGTGATCAACGACTTCAAGGGTAACCAGTTGTTTCTTGAGTTCGTCCATGTTTTCAGAACTATTTCATTGGGGGGGTGGCAACCTGCAAGCCACCTATAAATTGATTTATGAGAGGTTTTATTATCGCATAAGATCAAGTTAGGTCGTAATAAGAAGTTTCTAGACCCTCCACTAATTAAAGTGACCCAAATGTTCTCTGCCGATACTTGAAGCGACGAATTCTTCAAAGTCGACAACAAGTGTCCCAGTCATCAATTACGGAAGCCCTCGTTACGATCTTCAAACCGCGTAAATTTCGAACGTCTCCCTTTCCCCGCCGTGTTCAAAGAGCTAAAAGCTAATATATCGAATTTAAATAACACAAACGCAGCAAATTGAGGGAACTGCACCATCGAATGCGCACGAACGACAAGCGTTAAAATCGTCCATTGTGTCAAGTCGCCGATCTCGGGAGTAATTGAAGGGAAATTCGCTGACATAATGGCGCGAGTTTTAATTTGAGGCCTTGGCGGAAAAGCACGCTGGCACCCAGGGTTTTACGTCGTCCCGAACGGGACGCTTTATAGTAGAGCTGTATTTTAGGCAGCTCCGTAATTAAAAGAGTTACGTCTTCATTCGGTCTGCGCGCGGTTCCTCCTCCGTGTTATGTGTATGTGTGTGTGTGCGTGTGTGCGCGCGCGCGTACTCGCCTTCACGCTCCCCCTGACGTGATAATAAAACGAAATGGCAACAATACCCTTCCACGGCAAGTTGCCCTTGGCGGATCTCGGCGGCAACTGTGCGCCGCAGTTTACGGCATTTTCTCCGACAAACGTGCTGCTGTTATTATCTATCGTCGTAAGCACGCCGGATGAAGTATCGCGCCGTAGGTACCTTTTCGTTGGTTTCAACTACCGTGGGGAAAACGACCCCGGTGCGGAAACGACTGTGTCGCTCGACAAACGGAATTGCCCTAAACGTCTTATTCGCCACTAAAATGTCTTGATGCTCGTTGAAAGAATACGGGCTTTCTTCTGTTTGGTCGAAATGGTAATTTATGTTAAACTCCTACCGTCGAGGAGGTTTTCAAAAAGACAAGGCAAAAAAAATAACTTTTAAGCCCGTTGAATATTCACCGCAAAAAAAAAAAAAAAAAAAAATAACCAGTCGAGATATACATTCTTACTCGTGATAGCTTTGCATCCCAAGAGAAAATATAAGTATATAGCAATTGAATTAAATCGTATATCGTTTTTTCAGCACTTTTAATTTTACTTGTGTGACGTTGCTAATTTCCAAATAATATAATTTTTTTATTTCACGCATTATCTGTCGTGCAACGTTACGAACTCGCTTCGATCGCGTCTCTTCTCGTCTCATCACACCAGGCATGAAATTGTAATTGTTACATAAGAAAAAAAAAATATACGGCATGTACGTTAATTAAATATAGGAATCATATTTTTAATAAATCTTCAAGTAACATCGCAATGTATTAAAAGTTGCCAACCTTGGTGAAATCATCATAGATGTTTGTCGCGATGAATCTAAATACGTTTGTACTGATCCACTTGTGACATGTGTGTGATTTTCCTAATAAAACTCGTGAAACTTTTATAATCAACAGTCATATTTTATCCTTGAATGATGACCTCCGTTATACTCTATAAAATAATAGGTACTATCATTGGTTCCATGATTGATAGTTCAACTGACTATATATATATATTTTTTACAATAAACATAGCAACAATATATCTTCCAGATTTATTACCTGTCTAAAACTATTCTAGGAGAGGCAGTAATATACCCGCGTAAAGCTGCGACTCGCAATCAATAGCAAATTATGAATCTTCTTGCGGTATTGTTAAATACTTTTTTTAAATATGCTAGAATTTAGATATCTCCAACTTTAAACTGCTCGAGGTACCGCCATCAACGAATTTATAGGCAGAAACGATAAATAAACATTTACCGACAACATATATGGACAGTGTACAAATGATAATTTCCAACAACTCTGTGATTGGATTACTTTATAGAAGGATAATTATCTATCATTTCATTGCAATAGCTCCCATAGTTTGATTTCAAATTGACAACACAATTTGGTGATGACAATAGCTATGAGAATGGTATTTAATTAAAATACTATACTGTTTATATCTGTTTGACTATATTAGAACCGTTTAAAAGACGGATTAAAAAACGGATAACATATTAGGGAATTTAGGCGTCAGAGTAAACGAAGCAGCGTGGTACTGCGTGTGTGCACAGAGCTCCGGCGAACAGAACGGCTCTCGTAAGCCTGGCAAAGTTTCTCTAAACTTGATACCTTAACCCAGCCAATCAAACTTTGAGTTCCGGTAATCCCGGCGTCAAATATCCCGTTTGCACGTTATAGGTTACATGCTAAGGTGGTCCGTTTCCACAAGATTCGGCAAAGCTAATCCGCTGCTTCGACGAAGCTTGCCGAAGATGTAGGGGGAGGATAAGGAGAGCGATGGACTCGCGAGTACGAACTTAAGGTGAAAGTAACATCAGGCACGATAGAACTCATGAATGGAAAAAGACTACTTGAGGAGGAAAGCTGCGCGCAAATCCTGTGCTCTCTTGTGAATGTCGAAATAACACTCTTAGGCAGACTGCACTTGTCTATACGATCAGTTGACCGATCCAGCTGGGAAACAAAAACAAGGACGTAATAAAACATGCAAATATATCCCTAAAAGAAAGTTGTTTTCATCGGGTAGAGAACCCTATATAGAGAGACCAGCAAATAGTTGGCATTGCCAGCAGTGCGAGTAAAAAAGAAACGTCTGTTTTAGTACAACATATCTTTACTAGTAATACATCTTGTTTCCTTTTGCCCCTTTGTCCTTTTTCTGTCACCTTCTTTCGTATCCTTCTCTAGTCCCCTTCCTGTTTCAGCCTCCGCATTTACTTTCCCCCTTTACTCTTCTGCACGTACATCAGTATTCCGCTACATACATATGCAAATTTATTCGACTCGCATTAGTATGTGTCCTCCCGTAGTCCTTGCTATATCAAACTACTCCCCTGATCCTACATATATACCTTTACCTATGCACGGCTCTGGCCACGGCAGCGAGGATCATAAATTAAATGATGTAAATGCTATGTCCACCCTCCATCGCGGCAAGCCAGCAGGAGACATAACCTCCACAAACAGCCCGATCTTTCCTCTCCGCTCATTCCGCATTCATCTCCCAAACGCGCACTATGTCTACTAGCTGATTACAATTATTGCAGTCTATTTCTGTAGTGCGTAGTGCCAGAAAGAAACGGGATCTTTATGCAAATGTGGGAATTTCTTGAGACGAAAATATAATCCTGAGTACTCTTTGTATTAGTGGTATTTTCTGAAATATTAACAAAATAACATATTTTACTGGTATTCTCCAATTAAATGATAATGTTGTGCAATTAAAGGACCTCCTAATAATACCGACATTAAATTTGATCTACCAATAATCTCAGCATCACAAAAGAGGAGTGTGGAAATGGAAGACCAAACAAATGCGGAACTGCGTGGAATAAGATACAGGATGGACAACAACTTGATAAAAAAAAATAACAGAACAAGCATAGACTTTTATAACACATTGAATCGATCAGGCTCATTAGAGAATAAGAAGCAAGTAACGAAGGAAACATTGAGCTTTCATCAACATCGGACGCTACGTTAAACTTTCTACATGAACAACTCTAAATAAGTTAATAAATAGTTACTTATTGATTGACTTTAATTGTTATTAACCTTGTACAAAACACTTGATGTCTTTTGATAATTTAATTTGCATTCCAGTTTACTGCAGATATATTGCTAATCAGACTGCTTGCTTTTCTTCGTCGTCTAGTTACAATTCGCATGTCCACGTATATAATCTCGCATTTGATACTAACTAGACCGTGTAGAATAATACATATCTCGCATGTGTATATACTTTAAATAAATAAATATGTACTGTATTCGTATGCCTGTACGTGTGTGTGTGTGTATATTTGCAACGCAGCATATCATCCGTGTAACTCTGGTCATTGTCGAGGGTAGTCCACAGCCTCGTTATAACCTTCGATGTCGGTTGAATTCCTCTCGGACATTCGCTAAAATCCATTATACGCACCCATCAGGACAGCCACGAACCGTCACCCTTTTCGACGGTGTGCGGTCGCTATTCCACGAGCGAGACCCAGCACGATCACAGAGCGAATCGGACAGTCACCATCAGCTATAGTTGGAGGAACACTTTTAACGACAATCGAATCGATACAATTTTATACATTTACCGCTTCACACATCACTACCGACAATTTCACCGGTTAGTACAAAGCGGAATTCGTCCAGATAGGGATGGTCTACGACGATCCCTTGACGCGCATCAGGAAATATCCAAGCAGTATGACGTTACCGTTTAAAGGTTTCCACAATGATGCGGGAATCGTCCAATTAGAAATTACTTCTTAACTCCGTCATAATAGCAACACATCCCAGCGGGCATTTTCGTTTAATTCTCTGATCAAAAGTCGAAAATGTAAGAAAAATATAATACACTTGCACAAATTTCAACGAAATCTTTTTTGCAGACCCCATAGACACCTTGGCAACTTGCCAAATGCTCTCTGAGTACTCCATAGATTCATCGACAACTTTATTATAAATATGTGATTGACTTCTTACTAATCTTTGACCATATTATGTTCTGAATATACTTACAACGCTGGAATTAAATATTTGGACTTCTAATAGATATAATTAAAATTGTGAAACTCGTTCAGTTGCAATGGAAATTTGATTTCAAATTTATTTTCAAACGACTCGGAAATTTCATAGAGTAATAAGATCGTATTCTGGAATATAATTTGATTTTACAGTATTTAAAATATCTTAATAAAATAATTAAAAAAAAAAAAAAAAAATGAATAAGTAAAAAGAAAATGACAAAAAATCTAAAATGCCATCACATCACAAATCATGATGAAATTACAATATTGCATGAATTGAAAATTCAACTAATCTTTAATATCTTTAATATCTTTTGCAATGTTCAAGAGTTTTTATTCATGGGTGATTCTGGAAGTACTGAATCTGCTGAAAATACAAATATTTATATTACTGAAAAACATAAGTAAAAGCTCTCCAATTATTGACAAACATATATTTAGTCAAAAAAAAAAGTAAAAGGAAATAAAGAAACAACAAATAAGAAATACAGGAATAAATGAATGAGATAGGCTTGTAAAAGATTCAGATAGATATTGAGTACCTTTTGAAGTATCTGGCACATTTTCTGATTTTGGAAATCCAGATTGTTTCGTAGAACTGCGGCATTAAAATCCTCTAGTAAAAAGTTCCAAGGGTTTACAATCAATTTTTAAAAATTGAGTCGACATATTGAATCCGTCATTTTAAACTATCGGATAGTATGTTGGATTCATATTTAGTACCCCTAAAAAACTCCCCACGTAACAAGTTTCCAGCGAATCTAAGCAATTTTTAAAATCATTTGCCGTAATGGGTCCGTCGTATTGAATACACAATTTTGAATTTTAAAACTATTAGATTAGAACCGGTCTATTAGAATCTGTTCAAAGGAATACTGTTCCCTCCACTTGAAATGCGAAATGCTCAACTTCGCAATACTACATGACGTATTTGGCCAAATGTGGCAAAAAGAAATAAAAAAAAAAAAAAAAATAACATAATATGAAATAGAGGTCAATGAATCATGAGTAAATGTCGCAGGAAAACATTAGAAAACGAAAAAAAAACTGTTTTGCTAAATATTCATTAATTTTCTCTCGCGGAAAAATCTTTGTGCAATATTAATATCGACACAAACCGATATGAGTTTGTATAACTTGATTATTTATTTATTTATTTATTTGTCATCATCTTTGAGTTGAAACACGAATACTCGTAATTCTAAATAAATCAAAATTTTAAAAATCTTTCTCTATCTCTTTATTCATCAAATTGATAGCGATGCCTAACATTGATACCATGTTTCCTGCTACCGTACAGAAAGGTATTGTTCGTTTCTAGCTGGATTACCCTTGTAACCTTGTGCATTTGTTAAATTCAAGATCCGTCGGACAGTACGGTCCACGATGATAATAATAATAGCAACTGGGGATGCGTGGCCTTTTTCATTCAAAGGCATAATTAATCAAGTAGGATTTCACCGCAGTTGTACCGCATAATACAACTGGCCTCAGGCTCGACCATTATGCGTCTTCCACTGAGCCTTGACTCTCAGTACATGATTGATCAAATTATTACGTTATTCGGCTTCCCTCTTTATTTTACTGAATATTAATCAACAAGGACACCAGTGTTGACGACTAGAGTAAAAGAAAAAAAAAGGAATGTACGAAATTGTTTTATTTACATTATATGAATTGTGTTTTGTCCACGAATATCGACGTAATCTACGTACATATATACATGAGTGTTCTCATTAAGGTTTGTCAGAAGAACAGCTAGATCGTCGTAATTTCAATAATTTAAACGAATTTCATTTTAATCTCATAATACATAACCATAAACTTTGTAAATCACGTAGAACCAAACAAATTTCATTCAATAGCCAGCCATCGTTTTTTCAACTTGAACCACCCGGCATGCTAACCTAACCTAACCTAACCTAACCTAACCTAACCTAACCTAACCACCCGGTACATCATGGCGAACATCATGAACATCGTAGCGCTCTTGGAAGGAAAGAACTGACGTTTAACCATGGGACTAACTTTTAGATGTTACTAAAATTCGTGTAAATACATTATGTGTATTCTCCATCAGAGATCCGTCCTATTAATCATATCTGCAGTAGACTTCTATTTGTGTCTATATTCGTTACTATAATACATATTTAATGTAAACTAAAAGTTTTTATTGTGGAAAAAATGAGAAATAGGCTGACATTTCTATTTATTTTATTCTATAGACGAGGGCAGTTTTGATTTTCGATACATTGGAATCTCACCAAGTGCATTTTCGAGAAATATCTGGTTCGGGAATACAACCAATCCTGCCTCATTTTTAATACATTTTACCTCGACTGTTGACAACGCAGTCCTCTCCGAAGGAAAACTTTTCTCTCAAGGATCGGAGGGGCGGATCTCTTTTACATCCGTATATGTAAAATATCCGTACGTACACGAGAGGACCCCTGCATATTTAAAGTGGTAACTTGGCATCCTTCGTTCCTATTCCGACCTATGCCTCGAGGGTATCTACGCTGCTGGCTGAACTCAGTTATCCTATTAACACGTTTCTATGTGCCACCGAATTTCCAAGTTGCGCACTAGTAACAGTTTCAAATAACAATAGTAACAAAAGCACTGAGAGGCATCGCTATATACGTAAAACAAATCGATAGACGAAACTCGTATACTCTTCCGCATATATTTTCTTTCATGCTGATGCGTATCGATGGGGCGCGGATTTAGAAATTACGATTGACTCGACTGTAAACAGTTTTATATAGGTCTTATACCTATATATGATCTGATCTCCTTTTTTCTGGTACGAGCGAGCACGATCATGCAAATAAGAGACGGCCTGTGTGATGGAGGAGGCAGGATAGAACGAACGCCGTGTTGAAACGGTTATTGCGAGAATGCTTTTCGTAGGGCGGCATAAACGCTCGGCAAATCGAAATTGCTACGTACATATGTGTAGCTCTCCGAAACGAGACAATAAGTGGAAAAGACAGTGGGAAATTGGCGCGGCATGCAAGACTCTGGAAATAAAATATCCGCAAACATCGCGAATTCCATCTGGATTTCCATCGAATGCGTAACGCACAAGAGAATCGAAAAAGAGAGGACGCGCGTATATATTGCGGATAAGAAAAGAAAAGAGAGATGAGCTAAATGCATCGACTATCGCCTTTCCAACCCGAATACGTTTTGAATTCGGAAATATTAAACGTTTATAAGAAATAGATTATGCTTTTACCAACGTGAATAATAATCCGAGGGCTATTTTGATAAAGATATACAAAAAGTAATCACTACAACATTTATCTTAACTGGAACGTTCCATTTGATTGACTTTGATCTATGTGTGCCACGCAAAGTCTTTGTCCGTATTGAAAATGATTGCGATGTACGATCCGTAACATGTGTGTACGTGAGTTACGAATGTGTGAACACAACAAACTCTGTACCGTGGAACGAGGAGAACGAAGGAGACTCGTAAATTTCCGCAGCGTGATCATACGTCCACGCCAGCAACGATTTCGCAGAGCCTCTGCAGGAATTGCAAAGCACGACTTCCATGTTAAAAGAAGCGGACAATGCCATACGGGAAGCTAGCTCGGGGATTGTACGTCGACGAGTTTCAATAATGGCAAACAAAAAATCGGTTCTCGGGGATAAATGCGAAATTCCACAATACCGAATTATCACCAGAAATATACTTCATCTCTGACTCTTTAGTAGAACAGATCTTCTTTTCAGTTTTACTTTTGCAGGATTTTTTCTTTAAATACATAATTCCTATACCGCTATACAAGTATAATGTCGTGGCGCAACATTTGCTTTCCTGATTTGACACTAGAAACATCCGGAAGTGTCTCTGAATTAGGAATCTATACGAAAAATAGAGCAAAGAATAAAGAGATAAACAATCCAATACGGACAGTGGCCAGACTTGGTTAAACACGTTTAAGTTGTGTGACGTTTATGACATACCTGCCGTGTAATTGCTCTATACCCATGTTCGAATAAATAATAAATGCAATTTTACGGAAGTGAAGATGAAATTTAGATAATACGTCATAGCTGAAGGGAACATTCCACTTTGACGGGTTGAAAAAAATCGATTGTTTATTTATTAGATATTTCGAAAGTATATACATTTGAGAAACTTGTGTGAAACTTTTATAAAGATCCTCGAATTATTTGAGATTCTATGGCCCTTTTAGTACCTGGGCTCGGAGCGCGCGCGCTTGGCCTGCTGTTCTGACGGCTACGTAAAGAAGGGTCGGAATTTTGTTCCTACCTATATCTGTTTCTAGATTTGTTTATCTCTTCTACGAAGAGGCATATGTCGAGCTGGCATAGTAGATTGATTGTAAGTACATTTTTTCTCTGCTATTTACTAAACAAAAGTTTATACGTCTTTTTCTCAAAACGCCATTATTGTTGCTTCCGTACACGTTTAAAAAAAATAACAACTATTCAACGAATTGATTCGTAAGCAAAAATATTGAAACTGTCATATTGTAGGTTGTTTTTCAGGATAAATTTGCCAATTTAAATCGTCATACACTATATATTATAATATATATATTGTATTTTCTGAAACGACTGTTGATGAATTCGGTCGAAAGTTGTCGGTGTGGATTCTTCGGCTCAAAAGGACCAAATTTTGTCCCCTTGCTGTCTTCTTTTAACCGGGTAAACCCCCAGGATCTTGTGCGGTTTATGTGTCCCTAGACTTCTGTGATATTGGAAACCAACGCTTTATAAACATTCCTGCTGATCCCCGTCGCATAAAATCATTCAGTCGATAAAGGACAAAAGAGAAGAGACGTCATTCCAAGTTTAGAAGTTTAGTACGAATGTTTAATGTTAGTCACTCTAGATTCTCATATTTTTTCGTTATTTCGAACGACAATTGAAAGCCCACATGTCTCTTTGGAAACTAAGGGTTGCAGTTTTGTGAGGGACATCTCTCGCGTAAGCGAAACGAGGTCGAGCCACGCAGACAGATTGATGGAAACTCAGTGGTTCGTAACATAGCCGCTTGACTATCTCAACTGATCACATTGATATACGAGGACGGATGTGAAGTTGAGAGAGCGTAAAAAAAAAATCAGATAAAATGGAATAACAAGAATTTTTAGGAACCGCCTCGTTGTATATATTAAAGGCAAGAAAACAGTTCTGCTCTGACGATGATATTTAGGAGACCAACTTAACAAATGTGAAGACTCGTTCTTTTAACATTTCATTAAAAACACTTTGAAGAATCATTTGGAAACTATTGATAGCATTCTTTCAATTACGTTATTTTCACTCGAGCCAGACGTCTGTCCACCGTACTCACACGTACAGTTGGGGAATATTCAATGATGTAGATTTCTGAGACAGAAAGAGAATTAGCGAACACCAAATGAGGAGTTGGTCGACGTTAACCGAGCTCAAACGAAGCTGGGCACATTAAAGGTAAAGAAGGTTTAAAGAATGTCGCGATTTAAGACACTATATCCCCTCTACTTTTATTATATTTCTTCCTTTCAAACTTTTAATTGAAATATAAAAAAAAAACTTCGTTTCCAAATTGAACGCGATAACTGACGTCGAATGTCTACTACTCGAATAATTCACTGCTGACGCATTAATGTTCAATGCACCACCTTCATTTCGCGCAGTAACTGAAATAATAAGACTTGCCCGGAAAAAAAGTCAATCCTTAGTCTCAGTTTTCAAGGAATGTAATTCCATTATTTAAAATAGGTCTCCCAGTATAATTATATAAGTTGTACGGCGAGGTATATATATATATATATATATATACATAGACGCTTGAATTGTCACAAAAAGAACGCTAAAATAATGCCTCGCAATGCGATAGCAGTTCCAGCGATGCAAGATGGTTCTGGTTCTCGGCGCGAGTCGCGAATACTATTCGCATGGCGTACGGATAAAACAACGAGGCCGCTGCAATTAAATATGCAAACTACTTCTCGGTTACCTGGGTAACATCTGCACGGGGATTCTTTGCCAGTAGATCCAACTGCGCATCGCGGCTCAAAGGTACCCCGCGGCAGTACCGCACAGTCACTACGCGTCTCATTCCCTTTTCTTCCCCCATTTGTCCTTCTCTTCGCATTCACTATTGGTACAAAGATTAAATCGTATTCCGCACCGCGTTCTGAAAATGCTCGAGTTATGACCGAATTTACCCATTTTTAATCGATAAATTCTCAACTTCACTGTTTTTATGCAAACTTGCTTTCGGAATATGACTTTGCAAATAGTCAAGCTCTCCACTCAAACTGTTATTGTATGCAATGTTGCCTTTGACGAATGCAGTATTTGTAACTATACTGAAATAAGGCACTGCTAAACTGAAGATGGAGGTTCTGGTAAGGGTAGGGTCGAATGTGGTTAACGGAAATCGAAGTGTGTGTATTTGGCAATTCTTTGATGGTGTACCTATATCTTTTTTTTTTGGACTTCTATTATACTATACTCATTAGTAGTTTAGCACAGCACTGCAATTTCTTGTTAGTGTCCGTAATTCAGCAGGAGCACTAGGATATACAGTAAGCCCTGTCCAAATGTGCAGTGTCCTAATCCATCAAAAACGATAATTTTGATATCATGACCACTCTCCCCTAAAAATATTATTTTGATACTAAATTGCAGAAATCACTCTAGTATAGTACTAGCTATAAACCTTTGCATATTCCGAGTAGGGGATTGTTGCAATATTGCTCTACTCATTGAAGTAGCAAGTCACTAGTATGAACGTCGCCTTGTACGTACATCCCTGTATATCGTAAATTCTTTTACCGCATCAATTAAAGACACGCCAATTAATTAAAAAGCAAACAGACAACACTGCGACGTACTTGTATATAAATATAGTTAGCGGTGGTGTAATGAAAATGTTAACTTTTAGTTTAATTTCTTCATCACTTTTTCCGCAAATCTGCGTCGCTTGCCGTCCCTTACTCTTTCTCGCCCGACTCATAAAAACATTAACTTTCTCTGTCTCTCTCCTGTAACGTTTCGTGGTCTAACCGGCAGAATGCTCCCCAGCTCGAAATGCGACGTTAGAGCGCTACTCTGCTATGGCGACGAGGAAATACGCAGGACGCGTCCATTTAATTCATATATGACAGCCGTGTGGAAGGCCGCGATGCGAGGTGGACTGCGGGACGTGGCGAAAGGGCGACTTCCAATTAGCAGAATGGGTAGAAAATAATGTTTACAATACTACATGGATTCATTAGCGTTTAGATATCTGCGCGCCACTTTTAATACTCCGTTCAGGCTGAAGGGACCGTCGATCAGGGTTGTTAATCCCGGAATAATGATTCGGTAAGTTGTAAGCGCTTAACATATATATGAAAGCTCGATAATACATTAATCCCTGCAACTTGCCCTAACAATTTCACGACTAATACTTATTTTAGCGAGTTTAGCAGTAAAAGCGTCAAATTGGATCGCTAATTGAAGCATGAGATCGTCATCAGGTATACAAATAGTCGCTGATGCCGTTTTAAAAATGAACGTCCCCGGCCTTAGAATTCGCGACCGCCTTCGAAGGTAACGGTATAGAGTTCGTTACGATCCTACGTACTCGGAGGAAATGTCTAGGTCGAATGACATCGTGCAGTTTTCTAGTCTCAAACTTTAACCACGTTCGCTGAAACTCGGGCAAGGAATCCTTTCGAACACCTCGACGATTTTCCAAATTCAGTGTAATCTCGGCGCCCGTGTCGAGCGTACACGTGTTTGTACGACAGGGCTTTTCTAGAACTCAAAACTTTCCCTGCGTCTCCCTTTAGTTCCATTCGGATTGTGCCCGCCCGCCTGCTTCTCCTATCTAGGACGCCCAGAAGATCCGACGTCCCACCGACCATCCGAAATTGCATTTCCCCACGTCTATCCATTCACGCGTTTACTCCTTGCTCGAACGGCCGATCAACTTTTTCTCAGCTTTCTAGATCGCTTTCACTCCAAATCAAATGGCCGCCACTGAATGGTGAAACGCGCGAAACAATTAAATCGTGTTTGTAATGTAAATATAATACATCAATAACATAGCCCCCCGTAAAAACCATCCTGCAGTTCAGTTGATACGTATTTGGAGTCGTTGAAGAGTTATAGCTCTTGATTTCTTTCTATTCCAAGTATTGTTCTTCCCATGGATGAATCCCCATGGATTCCAATTTCGAAGCTCAAGTTACATAGAAATTAACTATATTTAAAAAATTTTAAATGGTGAATCCTATATGACGGTCGCATTTTGATGGATGCTCCGAAAAATTGCTGTATGAACCTATATTGAATTATGGAAAATTAACAATAGAGTCGTAATCAGCGACGCCAAAAACCTTTACGAACATTTTCGTCCGCCATATTTGATCCGCACTCTCGAATTTCGGAAAACTTGACAACGATCAGCGATTAGCAATCTGAACAAATTGTAATAAACGCATTCTGCGAAGAAATTTGTCAGTTTAAATCGTTATACGTAGAACATATTGAAAATGGCGCATTTAACGGGAACACATATGAAAGGCCTCAATATATCGCTTCTGTTTTACGGATCCTTTCCGGCATATAAAGTAACGAAACAATAGTCCGACTCCCATGTCTCTTTTCGAATAATGCACCTGTTTCAATTAGCCGGAGCAACGATGCTATTGGGGGCGAACCAGTGCAAACACATCTGGTTAAGGCCTATTACCGTACCGCGGCCGATAAGGACGAATCGACGTTCCAAGGTTAAATTATGCGACGTTACTACCGATTCGCCTCGTCCCATGAGGGAAATGTCTCTCCCTTGTCCCATTTTCGGAGGGGATGGTCCCCGTGATCTACCGCCGTGCACTCTTGTCCCAGCTAAGCCAACATAGCCATCGGCAAGTGAGTGCGGCCAGTTATACAACACTGTGTGCGAATAGACATACGAGAGCATACTCTCCGAATGATATACGGCAGAGAGTCCAACTATTTGTAGGCTGCAAGTTCGCGCTGCATGCCTGCGCGATATCTCGGATGACATCCGGCTTTCCGCCAAATTGTTTTGTTTTCCATATTTCATTGGCCCTTCCTTCCCTGCAAGCCCGCCCTCTTGTGCCGGAATATGTATAATGCCTATATACACGCGCATTGCCAACTCCTCCCTCTATTTCTAGTGATGCATGCGTGTTCTCCTGTATACTTTTTGTCGTTTCTCTTTTCCGCGGGTATCGACGTTTGCGGTACACTGTATCAACAGAAGACACATTTTCATTAGCACTAGTCTTTTATTAAATGGGGAACGCATTTTGGAGGCAGCCGGTATGACGTAATTTAGAAGCATTTATTGAAAAGATGAGCGGAACAAACGAACTGCACTGTTATTATATTGAAATATACTAGCCTCAACAAATTGGATAATCAAACTGTATCGTTTATTCCGTTTGATTGGATATTAATGCGATGCTCTCATATTTTGTGTTCCAATTTCACAACGAATAATGGAAATGTTTCATTGTTCTCCTCTGCCTCGGTGGTATTCTTTCGCGGCATTGTACTTTCGAGGCGGTAGACACTTGGCACGGTACCTGTAACCTTCGTCAGAGGAGAAACGCTACGCTCGAATTCCAGCTACAAACTCCGTTCAAGTATTTCGTAAACTCGCTGTTCTCCGTTTAGGAAACAGTAGAGCAAATACTATTGGAGACGAAACGTATAGATTTACACCGATTTAGAATGGAGGCATGCTGTTGCCATTGTACGATGTCTTACGGAACAATTAAATCGATCATTGATGTTAAAACGATTGACTCCGGGTTAACCAATTGGCGTAAATTATTCGGAATCATTGGACGATGGTGTAATCGTTGCTCATTAACTAGTATTGGTCATTACATGTTAAAATGATTATTATTGATTGTGTCGTTTCTTTGTTCAGTCATCATTTCGATACGAATCTTTTTTCTATTTCATCTATTATTATCTGCAACTTGTCTTGATTAGGGTAAGTATACTTTTCATCGTTCTAAGTTCAATTATTCTGCCATTTCTGTTCCTGTCCTTCATTAATAATAAATATTTATTATTATATCCCTTTCCGATTAATGGATAGTATACCGGTAGTAAAACTTGATCGTTCTAATCAATTTTGGGGCATAAAAGGAAGGGACTGAAAATACCATAAAACCCATTTATTTTCTATCGTTGAAATAATACTTTTGATTGTTGTCGTAATTAGTTACAATAATTATTTTCCCATTCCAATGAGTATACAAATTATATAATATTGGTAATATTTCAGATTTTTATTTTCAACATCCTGCGTTTTCATCAAATAATATTCCCATTGTAACAATATAATGTAAGGATTCCTAAATCTAAAGCTGATTTTTAACTAAACGAAATACAAAAAAAAAAAAAAAATAGTAAAAAGTATTAAAAATAACATAAAAACTCACAAATAAAGCGAGTTTCAAATAAATCCTTTGAAAAAGTGCATGCCTCCGCAATTCCTATTAATCATTTTTACATAGAATCAAATAGAATATTACACTTCGACCCGTACTGAATTTTCAAAGTATTGGATTTTGTTATACAACAGCACTACAAATAGAAGCATATAATATTTAAACAAGTAAAGAAGAAAAAACTGTATTGGCACAAACATGCTCTTGGTTTCTGCATTGTTTATATTGCTATATCACTGTATTGAAATGTTTCTACGTTTTATTGAATTCAGATATTATAAATGTTTATTTAACCAAGTCCCCGAATACAATAATAATAATTAATTAATACATTTTCAAGGTAACACAAAGCACATGAGGTTTACATTGACAGAAACTATAGACATATACTTAATAGTTTTTCTGTACATTAAATTTTCTAGTAAAATCTCAGAATTTCTGTCTGAAAACTAGATGGCATTTACTTTACTTATAGTTTTTACTAGAAATTGCTGTCCAGTTTTTCCCGGCCGATTTTCCACCTGGGTGAAAATGTATATAAAATATAGACACGCCGCTCATTGTATATTATACTTACATATAAGATATTTAAATACGAGCACACCTACATTCCGATGACATTTTGAATGGAACGTTTCTTAAAAAGTCACGTTTACCAAAAATATGTTTAAACTTATATATGTAACAGTCAATATACGATATATGGCGGCGCAATAAATAAATAAATAATCAAGTATAATTAAATTTAAAATTTACGAAATTCAAGAAACGCGTATTTAATGGTCACAATATTTTTGAAGTTTGTGGTACATTCGTCAATCCACATAAATTTTCTGCCGCATTACACTTTTTTCATATATTTTTTACATTAACTAAAAATAACGAATGACATGATAAATTTCATTATTATTTTTTCATCTTTATAATGTCATATAGAACAGCAACCTATAGGACGACTTGAATATTGATCAAACTTTTAGTTTACAACATTTTCATGTTTCGATCTTATTGTCCGGTTTAGGATTGCTCAAAACCAAGAGTTTCGTGGTTTTATATATTTATATTTGCCTTTATAAATATTGCAAATGTAATATTCTACATCGGCTAATAAGATGCTAGCCAATTAAATTCTTTTTCGTTTTTTTTTTTTTTTGCAATATCGATATATTAAAGAAAGAAACTATTTTTTGTTTATATTAGATCGAATTCAAATCAACCGATTCTAAAGGATCCAATCCTTAGTAAGTTTATTATTGGTAACAACACCATTTTAATATTCCCATGACATTCATTGAAGAAAAAAAAAGAAAAAAAAAAAAAAAGAAACAATTGCACTAGAAATTAATAATTTTCCAACCTCCGTCATGCAGAATATATCGATACAACATACAAAAGTAAAATTCACGCATTCTGGAATTTTCGAATTTGTAATACGTATGGGTCGAAACGGGAAAATTCGATGTAATGTAAATTGATGAGCAGTGGGTGAACTATAATTAAATCAATTACGAAACCGTCGATATCAGCTTCCGACGAGATGACGTGCGTCAGGGTGCAGTGGGGAATATAATATGCACACCAATACGGCCCTGCATCCGCGGAAGTCTTTGTATTGGCGAATGGACCAACTGCATACAAATGCAGTCGTCAGGAAAGTTAGTCGCGCTTTGTCGTGGCTGCGGCAGATTGCAAATTACCGTCCGGCGTTGGACGACTGCAATGCAATGGCGAGTTGCTAGCATCGCTGCCGGCACGACGAGCATTCATATATATATGTATATATATATATGTGTGTATTTGTGTATACATTCGCATGCTTATATACCGGCCTCTGCAGAAACGGATGACACGTCTAAGCACGCGCGCACACGTGCTGCTTGTGAAACGTGCACCTCGCCGCGTGTGCCGGAGATGTATATATATATGCCGAGCCCGATTCTCCCTCAGGAAGCGACTCCGCCGAATTCAAAATCATTCATTTTCAACCTTTAATCTTGAACAAAGCTTTAGTTTTCAGTAAAGGTTCGAACGCGAATCGAGTATATATAAGAGAGAAAGCACAGCGCCGAAAAGTAACGTTCCTATATTGCGCGGAGCAACATCGCAGTTAGCCCGAGGGCACTGCGTCCGACCATGGAGCGCAAAATGTCATTTTGCGCCCTAGGCATGAAGTATACGTATTATTTTACGGTATGATCCTTTTACTGTTTCGTGTTCCAAGTGACTGCACGCATAATCAATATTGGTTATTTTATTTTTTTTTCATGGCGCAAGAATGAGTGCTCGAATTCGGAAATAAACTTTTTCGAAAATGTCTTGTTGCACTGATGATTCCGCATCGCTACACATATATTATATATGTATATGTATCTATTAATGCATGTATTCTGTGTAATCCCATCGCCGGCATGAAATTTATTCATAGCCCGACTAACCACTCTTATAGGGTGCTGTACCAGCCGAGACGGGAGGATAAAGAGTCATTACTCATTGGAATGCTTCCAACTTTGCCGATTTTTTAGCGCCGCATCGCCCGCCCTGCAGACTTCACCATTACAATATCCTTCGAAATTTTCCATTTGCGCGACATACTACTTCGCAAACACGAATTGAACGTGTGTATATATAGTATACTCTACTTTAGCACGTTTCGGATGGTTCACTTATATATTTCTATGACAGAATTTTGTGTGCACTGAACATCACGTTACGAGCGAACATCATGTTATAATGTCGGTTTGCGACTTCTGGTGTTGACTATATTTTACAGATTTAGAATTTTATTTCTTTTATTCTCTGACGCTTTTGTTATCGCGAGAAACGATGGTTGCTAAAAAAATATACAATTACAAAATGCTTTTTTATTTTGTTATTGTTCAATTAAGCAATTTTAAGAATGATTTTTTTTTCCGTTTTTCCGTTTTCCATTTTAAAGAATATTCTTATTTGTCATTCCCACAGAAGTTTAATTTGTTCGATAAAGTTATACAGAATTTTTTCTTTTCTACGTTATATGTACCCTAAATAACCTTAAAAAGTAGAATAAAAAATATGCACTTTGAATTGTTATTTATGTTTTATCTTAATTCTGTATTATATATATATATATATATAACATAAACTTTGATAACTTTTTTTTCTTTTCAATGTCGGCATGCTCTGCAAGACATATTTTTTAATAATACAATGGTATATATTTTTCTTTCAAGAAAACAAATTTCTTTCCGTGTACTAAGTATATTTGAAACAACTGTCACATTTGAACGTTCTTTTCGAAATACAAATTCTACTTGTTGACTTATTTCGTAAGTGTGAACGGTGTTTCTATACGATCTGTAAGATAATTCCATTGTTTTATCTTCTCATTGTTAAAAAATATAGCATATTATGCACTAAGGAAGCAAAAGGAGAGAATTTTGTACAAGTTCAATATTCTCAACACGCGGTTAAGGACTTCACATTGTACGAGTTGTTAAAGTCCTCAATTCTGCTGGGCATACGATATTTTATGTTAATTAAAGGTAGGGAAATGGAGTTCTTATTATTATTCCATACATGTGTTTTTTCTTGACAAAATTCTCTTGTACTGCATATGTGCAAAATATTTTCTTTCGTCGAAACGATAATTTGCCACAATTAATGTCAGGCCCTATAATAATTGGTTTATGATCAAATTATTCTTTCATCATTTTCATAATAAAAATGTAATAATAATAATAATAATGATAATAATGACAATAACAATTTAAAAAATTGTCGGTGTCCTATAAACCGCCCCTTTAAAATCGTCGCTAAAATCAACTTACAAAAAAAACCTTACATTTATTTTTAAAAGTTATATTGCAGAACGTAAAAAAATTTATGTTTTTCATAAATGTTTCTGAACAGAAGGGAAAAAAACAGCAGTTTATGGTGAACAATAAAAAATAATCGATAAAATTAAGAAAGTCAAAAATACAAATTATATTTAGGGAAAAGACGTATATTATAAATCGCGAATTGGGAACGCCTTCATACGTTACGCATGAAATGATACAAATTTTAGGACAATGGCTAAGCGTATTATAGATGGCCATCAGTTACAGAAGTTTCCGAAGAATCCGATAGAGGGTAAAATTGAGAACAGTTTTCATCAGAAAATAATACTTATATATATAGATAACTATTCGGTCTTCTTTGAAATCACAAAACAAAAACTTACGTTTTGTTTACATCTTTACGAATAGTGTGGCGTTATTTAAAACTGTATCACTTATAGATTATAATAAAAATTAATTTTGTTTGTTTCAAATGTGTAATTTGTCGCATCAAAGTATATTATTCGTATAAATTAAACCATAAACAATTTATATTGACTTTTTTATAACTCGTGCTATTCCAATTATCTATATGTAAAGCTAAATTTTGAAACCTTTTATGACTTGACAGTTTAGTATACAAAATCCATAATCCATTGTTATATTTACATGCATCCTAAATTTCGTAATCTTTAGAAATAAGTTAGATTTATGTCAAAAGTATCGAGTGCCGTTAATGAGAACATTCTCCCCGCGCGTCATAATCGCAAGCTTTGTATGAAACTTCTAAGAAGCGAATATATACCGAGACGCGAATGGGAAACTTATTGTTTGCATATAAGGCAGATATTGCAAAGATAGAAGACTTACCGAAAAGTCTCTCCTATGGTTATCACAATTGATGATTCACATTGGGGTAGTGGCTGGAACATAAATACAATATAAATGTTAAATTTCTCGATTATTATATTGATTTCGGATAATTTGTATGAAGTAATGAACCAAGGCATCAGATGCATCAGCATTTTTAAGGATGCAGTCAAATTCTAATTAGCTCTGCAAGTTTTCCATACTTATACAGAAAATGCATGTATATTATTACAACAAAGGATGTGCCTTTGAAGGCACAAATTTGTCATGTATAAACGTTACCTACGCGGAAAAGTCGAAAATGGCATCAAATTTTCGGCTTCAAGCCGCCATATTGGGTGTCGCCATTTTGAAATTCAATTTTTCTACGTTTTCTATCAGCATACGTTTTTGAAGTTTACAGCCCCCCAAACGCAAAATTTTCATTTCCCATTGATCTCATCATCATCCGATTTTTACATAATTAAAAGTAATAACTATAATTAAAAGTATAGTTGACTAAGACATAATTTATGTTTAAACATAATTGTTGCACTTTCATTTCAAAAAGATTTTTGGACGATGGTCCACCGAATTTCTCAGTGTTAGAGCAAAGTTACACAAAGCAAGGATGTTAATGGTAAATCCGTGTTAAGCATATTCCGTGCGTATTGCATCTCGTCGAATCAAATCAATTTAACGTAATCAGAGCTTTGTGAAACTTTCTGGCGCATAATAAATGCAGGAGCCCGACCGAGAAGGAAAATAACGTGAAAAGTTTGCATGATGACTATAAAACTGACATTGATAGCGCTTCGGGAATAACATCCTTTCTTTCTGTGATTTTTCATTCGTAATACACAAGTTCCCTTGAAATGTTGCCGTGTAAGCCCTCTTAGCTTTGAAGTGCCTGTTCATGGAATTTTGCAATTCTCAATCCGTGAAGGAAATATAGGGAAAGATTTTTGTAATTTTTTTTTTTTTTGTTACGTAGAGTCAAAAAAAAATAATAAAATAAATGTAAACTCTATTAAATAGAATGATAGAAGTAGTTTGGAAAAATTAAAGTGTTTTTTATGCAAACAATTGGTAAAAGCGAAAACTCATTCAGTTTTATTTTCGTTTCGCGAACGAAATATCTTGATTGAATAAAAGTTTTCCATCTTATTTCACGACTGTAAAAGATAATCAAATGCGGAAAAACGTAAAGTCGTAGGAGATGTATCAAAAAGTTGTATGTTGGTGACAAGTGAGCTGACGATGTTTTCAAATTGTGAATTCATCACCGACAAACAGGTCAGAAAGATTTGTCAACCGTGCTTCGACTCTCTTGCGACCTTTTATATAAGATACCACCATGCCATTCCCGAATCATATATAAAATAAAGAGCTTTCTCAGGAAGCCAACATGCAAACATTATATATTTATATATATTGCAATGTAATGCAATACGCGCATTACATGTGGCTTTTTCAAATATTAAAACTTTACAGAGAACACAGATATAATGATTTATATTGGTGTGTGCGGTAAGTCGACAAAAAATAAAAAATTTTCCTTATTGTTGGATTAATTACTTCTTTAATTATGAACAGATTTATTAACGATTTTCACAAAATTATGTAAAGATTAGTTGATACTTTTCTTTTTTTATTACTTCGCCTGACGCAAGGCGGGTCCGATTCTTCGATTTTGGGAATTTTTTGGTGGAAATCTATTCGACCGATTTTTAAAATTGACCACTCATTCTCTTCGTCTATTCCTGGACAACATGGCAGTATTTTTTTATTATCGTGTAAAAATTAAATCGGGTCGAAGGCAGGGGTTGAAGACATGAAAGTCGATATGTCCGACATGCTGTACGTACGTGTGTACTCCAAATAACTCACAAACGAATAAACCGAATTTCTTCTGTAACCTCTTTTTGGATATGCCGGAGCAACAGAATGATTCTACCAGAAGTTGCGATATATCTACCAAGTGCTTCACGTCGCAAATTGCCGTTTTTCCGCCCAACTTCGACTTTTTTTACTTTTTCCTTCACTTTTTTCCAATTATCTAATGAACAAAACGTCCTAACAACATGATTTTTTTTTTAAACACGCAGTTCGATGCGCCCGAAGCTGTGGTTGATGACAGAATTGTTTCGAAAACAAAATG
>JAPYZR010000170.1:0-79977 GCA_030522945.1 Trichopria nigra | reverse complement strand
TGCCCCCCGGACCCCTTTGGCGGTGGGGGGCCGCAAACCCTCTGAAAAGATAGATTTTTTGAAAAATCGTTTCACGTGTTTCGGCGTTTTAAAAAAAAAATTCTTTTTCTCTAGTTATTCACCCGGTCCGCGACTTAATGGACACCCTGTATATCTCGTAAAGTAGGGTTTTTAATAATTATATTTATTTGCTATTTACAATATAAAGTATTTATTAAAACAAATCAATGAATTCTATGCAGAATACACTTTTTAAACTGTTTTCAATGTCAAACAAATTTTTAAGAAACATTATTGTACTTATTTTTTTAAGACCTTGTAAGATATTTTGAAAAGCCGTACGAAGAAATATAAAAAATAAAATAAACAATATTTGAATAAAATAAATTTGAATTTTTAAAAATAAATTTTTTTTTTAATCAATGACAGCTCGAAATAGTCTTGAGAATCATAGAATTAAGTTAAAATAGCAATTGAATTTTGAAATTTTGTTTACTATATCTTATGAGAGTGATGTAAAACAAAGAAATGTATTTAACGGAAATGATTTGGCGACTTTAAAATTTTAAATGCATGGGTATAATGTAACGAAAAGTCAAGCACGAACATTACAATTTGTGTGATAAAAAGAGGCCTAGAGTCTCTATGGTTCACTTGCAATAATTTCAACATGTGACTTTTAGACGGTTCAAAGTTAGTGGATAAAAGTGGAAAGTCTTGGCTTATTTTATTTAGCTTTCGTTGATGTAATATTTATATCCTTATTATTATTATTATTATTATTATTATTATTATTATTATTATTCCGCTGATCCCCTATGGTATGTACATAGGCGTTGTATATGCGTGTATATTTTGCAAAAATCACGTTTCGCTCCTATCGGCATTAACCACATACATATATGTAATATTTTCATCCGAATGCATAACCCTGTAATGTTCAAATTTGAATTTAGATTATGAAAATTCGTTAAATTCCGATTTCAAGTTCTATAAAAACAGACGTCGAAAATTGTTGGCGTTATTAAAATTTGCACGCACGCTACATTACTGAGTTTATACTACTTTCATCTACTTATGCGTATATATGTTGCATAGTCACTATAAAGACCGATTACCTGACACGAATAAATTCACAAAATTTTGTTTAAAAATCACCAACTTGATTAAAGCAATTGATGAGTAATGAAAAATAAATAAAATCGCAATATTTATGAGATGATAAAAATAATTAGTCCAATAAATTAATTCTTAATGTTTAAAACTAATTAATCGACCAATGTTGTGCTTATCATTAGCGAATTAATTTTCTCTTTACAAATGGAACATTTTCTCATCGAATCTCTTCACTTTCATTTCAATTCCATTTATAAATACTAATAACAGCTGACTATTTCCGTATAAAGTATCAAGGTTTATAGTTTCGTATTAAATGTCAAGTATTCATAATGTTTCATATAATAAAGATTATTAAGCATATATGTATATTCATTGATTTTACTATCCTGAATTTTATCTCGACATCTTAACATTTTTTGCTTATGATTTAACAATATTTATTTTATTAGTAATATATTCGTACAATATTTCAAATAATATTATATAATATACATTGAATACCTCGTATTCAAAAAATAGCATCATATATGAAAGAATAAAATTTACTTTTATTTCACTTTTTAAATATTTTTAATACGAAAAGTCTTTCACAAAGAGTCAATTTCGACAATATATAAAAATCAATCTCTTGAAAATTACTTGCATTTATTTTTCAACAGTTTTCATTATCCACTAATGAAACGATGAATCTTATTTACCAAAACAAAATACACGCAGTTTAAACAAACATCTTCTGTTCATCCTAAAAAATTCAAATTCAATATTTATTTCATATGTGAATATTTAAAATTCTGTTCTGTACGCTTCAATAAACATTTTGTTGATGGCAATAATAACATTAACAAAATAGATGTGGCTTCGTGAAAAATATACTAGAATTTGTATTTTGTATTCTATATGCCGGAGCGTTATTTTTACACTTCGGTATTTAAAATTTTAAATAATTGTAACATCACTTATGTTTATGGAATGTGAACCTGAAAATTGTCAGCATACACAATTATTTGTGTACAATTACTTAAAATAATACAAGAATACAAAATAATACAATTACATAAAATAATACAAGAAAATTATTAGTAATGTTCATGTTTTGCTGATATTATAATAACTAAACTACTATACCCTAGTAGAAAATAATACCAGTTTATGGCCATTTTTTCCGGACTACATAACTTTTATCATAAAGGCCAGAAAAATTGGTCAGAAACTGATGTCATTTTCTACTAGGGTACATAAATAAATATATATCTAGATACAGCCAGAGATCCAAACATTCAAATTTCAAATATGTTTTGTTTATATATTGTATTTGTATAACAATACATTCTTTTTATAGTGTCATTAAAATCGAAGTGCCGCAGTATATGATTCTTACACGAGTTATTTCAAGGCAATTTTGCCGGGTCATTTGTTCACCATGCGTGAATCAGGAATTTTTTATTTTTTTCCAAAATTTGGTTCGACGAATCGATTGAAGCGATTGACCCCCCTAATTTCCAACTGTCGTATAGTGGCAACTCTAACACGGTGTTGTTGGAGCGGCTATCCATGGGTAAGACCCCCACTATTGGCAAAAAGCCACGTAAAGGTTATAAAGGACTGTAGCAGCTTCTATTTCACTGCACTCTCTCAGTGAAACTCTCGGAGCTCGTTCTTCAACGTTAACCCTCCACACTTGGAACACGCGCGCACACACCATGAGGATTATTTTGCTGGTACGTCTCGTTGCGAATGGGTAACGTACAAAAAAAACGACACACACTATACACAATACATTACTCTCAATTTTCCCATAAGTGCTTGCGAAGAAACGAAAGTGATTTCACGATACATACGAGTGAACGTTGCCAGAAAAATTAATGTGCAATAAACATATCGGAATAAAATTTATAAATTAACATGCTATTAACATAAGTATGTGGTTCGGTTTCGTTTTTCGGAACGAAATATAATTAATTCAATGGTGCAAGTATCATATCGACTGATCTATTTTCGGATTATTTACATTTCTTCGACATTTTTTATGTATTCCATGGCTGACTGTGTGCCAATTATTGCCATATAATTGTTGTATTTCACCAGGTAATTAAACTGGTAAATTTAATAGATGTATCTAAATCCGCGGCGCGTGATTTCCTTTCGCTGCTGATACTTTGGTTTCGCTTTTTTTCCACATTGTGCAACACACCGACTCCTTCCTTTTAAGCTTCGAGTCAAGTCGCGTTTATAGTGTAATACAGGTTGGACATTTTGTGCATTTTTCTGATCCAAATGCGTCCGCGTAATTTTGACGTTATCGAGTGTGGCACTTAATTGTAATTTACTATAATTGGCACTGACTAAATCCGAAACTCGTCAACTGATTTAATCAACGGTTACGTGAGACTAAAATCAGTTTAATAGGATATTCAAAACGATTTTCTCCGGGATCGTGCTATTTTCCCAAGGAATTGTTCCCCGCAGTGGATGAGGTGTTTGTAAATATTGATTACGTAAAATGTATTCTAATTAATCTTGTTTTTAATGTTCTGCTTTAATTCGTAAAAATAAATATTTAATGAGTAGAACTTCAATCGCCACCAAAATAAATAGAAAATTATATAAAATAAAATCACGCCGTAAAATTTATTTAATCGCAATTCAAGTAATGACAACAGTTTTTGCGCCCTTTGTGCTATACTTCGGTTGATCAATTTACCTTAAAACAAACTGCCATTATAATAAAGTTATTAACAATGTCATTAAAACGTAATTCGTCGTGCTCCAATGTTCGCCTTCGACTCTGTAGTCAGTGCCATTAGAAATAAAGTTGCAGTTTAAGAGGTTCACTTTTCACAAATAACCTAACACTGGTTCGTAATTCTTCCGAAAGTGTCTTACGTCGTTTCCACACACCGACTCCTTAATAATTGCTAGAAAACAACCGTATCTCCACATCGCATTTTCCATACTTAGTCCAGAAAGTTGTCGTTACACCGGTTTCGATTCACGGTGAAAAGACTACATCATTGCCGCTGTATAACAGATTACATGGCATTCGGTATGCGATGAAGTTTTCGCACTACTAATAATAGTATATATATAATCGTTAAGTATATAGACGAAAATTCCCCTGAGGCTCGATAGTATTTTCTTTTTGCAAACATTACCAAAGATTTATATACTTTGTTATTGTCAATTATATTTGCAGTCGTGAAATGCTGTCGTGTTCTATGTCATTAGTGGATTTATACAAAGAACATTTTTTTGTCATTATTACAATGTAAAACTGATATTGGGAATACATTTTGTTCCTGAAAGTAATGGACGATCAAAAAGATGAAGTCCTCTTTAAGACTTTTCACCTATCTCACTAATGATGTAGAAAGTATCGCATCATCCTCGAGGTTTTAAGAAAAGGACTTGCTTTTTTGACGCGGACAAAATTTATTGTTATCCTAATAGTCAATCTCTATTCATTTTTTGTTCGGATCTAAGAACTTATTTGACCTCAAAATACGAGCTGCTATTTTAAGACCTAACTACAGAAACTTTATTCAACATTTGAAATTCAACATCAAATAAGCACAATAAAACTGTAGGCGCTCAAATTCTATGGATTTAATCAGGGTGTGATAAATATGTGTGGACAATCAAAGAAATCGATGAACGCGTAGTCTGTAAGAATGCAATCTTGCACGTCATCGGGCGGAACCAACTATTTCGTAAAATCGATGTAAATAAATGCAGGAATTCAGCCACTTCGTGAAAAATCGCCCATTTTATTCGTCATCGCTCATTCTTGACGATAAATAATTCAAACGACCCGTAAAATCATCGACAAATAAATGTAAACGAGCTTTCATGAATAATGCGGAAATTTCTTGACGGGCGTAGTTTCATTAGCTTCATTGATTCTGGTACCGCATATAATATAACGGTACTTAACGTAAACATTTTCGACACTTACGAATAATGTATCGGTTTTCACTCTCGTTTCACATAACACCTCGATGAATAACTGATATACGACAAGGGCAATTAAGATTAAAAATATTACGCCACAGCAATGTGTACTCAGTAATGTCAGACTTCTCTCTCGCGCATACTTTGGCAATCGACTGGAGTGATCTACATCAAGGATTTATTTATCCCTCCGTGTGGCCTGTAATATATACACCTATGCACTCATTGTAATTCGCTTACGCGAGAATAATTTCGCGACCCGCCCTGAATCGTGTTTCTCATATACGTGGTGTGACTTTCGTGAGAAAGCCGTCCTTCCCTCTGATGAGCAACATTTCGTCACAATATTTCGCGTATCTCCCTACGATAAAAGGGAACGTTGTGCCGTTCATACGCGCTTTTATGCTCGCATTTTCTTCGCTCGACGACGTCTCTCGAGCTCCATGTACGCGACCCGGAGAATAGTTGCATAATCTCTGTCCTACTTTTCAATATACATTTCTCCTTGGAAGTTCGAAGCTTTTAAGTGGTCCCTGCCACCGAGAAAAAGTGCGCGAGTGAATGCCCATAATAAATAATATTTATTCGGCGTTACGATTAAAAATAGAAAGCGCATAAATGAAAGATAAGAAACCTACGAAGGAGTGAGAGAAAGAAAGATCCGAAGTGCCAAGGAAGAAAAGTTATCCGAAGGAAATTGTAAAACAGAAGGATAAGACGCGGAAGTGCTCACTTCCTTCCTCATTTCTTCGATGGGATCTTTCGCGATGCCGTTTTAATTACTTCATATACGGTGCACAATACGGTTTCTACTAAAGCGAATTTATATTATATATATATATATATGATTCTATCTCTTTTATTATATATACGTGCGAACGGCCTCAGTCGAGGTTTTGATTGATAACGTTGACGCAATATGTGTAATTGTTCGCAATTATGTGCACTTATACTTAAAATTCAGTTATCGCGTGCGTAACGTTAAAATAGGTCTACTTTTCTGTTATTCACGTACTGTCAATCACGTTACGCGTACTTATGTGACGTCTGATGCTATCGTCTTTCGCGATTAACTACTCCGCCGTATTGAACGACTACCGTGTTAAAATTAAACACGCAATTGTATTTTTATTTTGTGAAAACATATACATCATTCATTGATTTTTAAAACTGGTAATTGTCTGAATCATTCAATGAGTCAGTCATTCAATTATTACTTGTTTTAAATATATTTGATTTACAGTGTCGATGGTAAAGCATTTCTTTTGTGTTTTTCATCACATGCATTTTATTAAAATTTTTAACTAATCTTAAAGGTTAGAAAAGTAGTATAGGGATACTTTCCAAGATACCTATAGGGTTCTAGCAACTTACGCCTTTTATTAATCTAGTGCTAACTCAATAAAGGATACACCGGAATATATCGCAGTTCAGTGCCTACACATACTAATTAAGAACGGGTGTTAAATACGGTTAAATACGAAAATAAGCCTGTGGCAACAAAAGACAAATGTATTATATTTCTCTGTCAACTATTCCAGGCGAAACTAGGGCCATTCTTGAAAATAACTCAAAAAGACAACAAAAAATACATGCTGAAACAACCTATTTAAAAGTGGATGAATTAAAATTGAATGTATTGATCAGCAATAACGAAAAGCATTGCAAATTAAAAAAAAACTGGATTCTGTCGAATTGGTCGATAATAAAGTGCTACAAAATAAATGGATATAAATAAACCTATGATTACTTGAATGGTGTTCACGATGGGTTTCTTCTGATCGTCATTTCACCCTTTCAAGCGATAGCAATCAAAAGAAAAAGACAATCTACTGCAGACTACTTGTTAAATTTCCCGCAAAGGATGAATTTTTAAGTACATTTTTTTCACTCGACACTATAGTTTCGCATCTTACATTGCAAAGCTTTCCCAAAAATGGTAATGGCTTTAGAATTTGATATTGCGATAGCATAATGGAATAAGACAATGTTCATAGCAGTAACAAACTTAAGTTAATCCCAATGAGCACAGTATTAAAAATAAAATGTTACATCACTTGAACGCAGCTAGTTTTCGAGGTTTAACATTTAATTAGACGTTTACTTTGACTTCAGATAAATACTGATAAAAAACAATGGACGTAAACGTAAATAGGTTTCCTGATGGACAAAAACTGGAAATACGTTGAATGTCCAATGTACAAGTGGTTCTGCTTATTATTACACATCTGGACATCTAATGTTACAATTTTGATCTTACTGGGCTCATTTAGTGCCGCAAAAATTATTTTAGGAATGTCAAATGAACCATATAAAATAACTCGTCCATACACAGATAATTTTCACGTCTATACAGAAAAATGTACAATCGATTTGTTTCATTGCTTCAAAACAGTGACTTGGTTAACAATGAAAACCATAAATAGCAGTATATTGCACAGATTCGCACTGATCAGTAATCAATTTTGATCTCCGAAACTGTAAAGAGTCTTGTCTTTGAAATAGATTAATTCCACTACTTTAAATCGAGAAAGTAGGAGAATCAAATGGAAACTTCATTTTCTTCATTTACATTCGCCATGAACGTGCAAACAATCTCAAGTTTTGGATTCTAAAGGAATCGTTACAATAATGGTCGTCATCTCATAAAAACAATTATCTCTTTTAGATAAAATCAAGACATACGACGATGGACTTAAAATTAAATGAAAAATTGTATTCCAAGAAGAAGCTTGTCACATTATTCTTAAGAGAGTTTACTTAAATGACTTCACATGTACGATATGTCCTTTATATCAATGCATGAGAAATTATTTATTATCAACAATATATATACACACATATTTTTTTTTAAGTACTGATGAATATTTATGGCTTGCGTAATTATGTCAACGTAATATGGATTAGTTATACATTTCACATCCGCTGCTATATCTCTTCATTGGCTTGAAGTGTATTTTTTATCATGTGATGAAATAAAATTGGTATTACACAAAAACAATTGCTGCAATATCAAAATTTTTACAGAAGAAATTGAACTAAAAGAAAAACTTTATTTGACAAATTACCGATATTATTTCAGAAATAAAAATGGTTAAATGTTTCAAGATGAAAGGGTGTAAAAGATGGAGTGAACGTATTATTGAATTATTCAAATTTCATTTCATGAAACAAAAATTCCAATTTCGAAATTGAAGTAATCCGTATTCTGAAGTAAATCGACTAAACCCGCATTACCAACATTAAGTCTGATTTTCTTGACATCTAATTATTGAAAATTGACGTAAACCAGGTTTCCCCGTTAGAAAAAATGAAACACGAATTAACAAACGAGTATAGAAGCATACCACCTAACCACTTACCTCTTGTGTTTGCATCATATCAAATAAAAACCGTAAGAATTGATGAGCCTTCGTCAGTCGAAATTCAATTTACTTCTCTTATTGACGTATAGAGGCAAATTGCTAAAGCAACATGTCGTTGTTTAATAACATCGAACAATTACACGTCTCCGAAGCTGTGTGATGGAAACGAAATTAATCTAATTTGGATTGAAGTCTCAAGCAGCGTTCGCTTTCGATTTCGACTAAAACGGTTTCACCTTGTGTCGGGGATTCCCTTTACCGCGTTGGTCGCGACGTGGATGAGAAATTTCGCGCTGGTCTAATGGCACGAGGGGTCTACACAAAACTGTCACTTTCTTTTCCTCCATGAAACGCTTCGATAATTAGAGGTGATCGAACGACAAAACGTGCGCGTCATATCGATGCTCGATGTCTTAAAATAAAAAGAGAAAAAGACAACGTAGAGGTCGATAATCGAGAGACCCAGTTTTGTCCTAGGAGCCAATGACGGTGAAAACTCCGCGCTGAATTGCGAAAGCGAGCCTAATACACATAATAGAGGTGAGATCGCTTTCTTCGGCGGCGGACACGCCATTGGTGCACTTCGTGATTTGACGTCCCTTTTCATATTAAAGTGTTACCGTTCGAATGACCATACGCGAATGATCGTGTTCTAGAGGAGAGAATATGTCGCGTCAATTGTGTGTTGTGCAGTTCGCTGGGACGCACTGGCTTCCCGATGCAAAATTGAAGCGAATGACTTCTTTAAAACTATTCATTTCCATGTTATTGATTTTTCTTTTTTTTTACACATTACCAAATCCGGGAAATAATAATGGATCATGCGTAATCGTGTTTGATTTTGCATCATCATTTATAAATTCCTAGTTCCTCTCAATGAAAATTTTTCTAAATCAGTAAATATAATAAATGTGGATGTGTACGAACATCTGACTTAAACAACATTGACATATGTCAATGTTGTTTTCTTTTTTTTTTGTCTTGTCTAAAGTGTATAAAGTATTTAATTTTTATGGACTTTAATGTTTGAGTGTGATGAATTACCTAGAGATAAAAATAGACGATTTATACATGTTGTTTTCGTACACTGTCATTTGCAATGATATTTTCTGTTCTAGACTGTATTTTAACGGTGAATCAACGATTATAAAGCAATAGTTTTCATTGTTTCGGAAAGAATGTGTAACCATTGATTATTTTGCAAACATTTTTACGAGAAACATTTTCAAGTTAACTGTTGTTTAATCTTCATTAATTAAGATTAAATATCCATTTTGTTTTATACGAAATCTCTGTCTTCATAAGAAATCTTTCGAAGAATTCCATTTAATGCTGATGGTATTTGTTAAAGCATAAACTACTTCTTTGCATATATTTAATATAAGGCAGTTTATCGAGTCAGTTTCATGAAATACTATTATAAGCAAATGATTATAATCTATCAGGTCGATTGAATAGATTTACGAAATAATACGTGCAATAATATCAAAAGTTAAAAAAAATTGCAGTTATTTGAAATCTGATAATGGCCTGAAATTAAGTACGTCTCCTGCAACTGATCTCACACTCTGATATCAATGGAATGAAAGCGATATATGGAGCATAATTTTGCACTTTTACTATGTTAGTAGAAACAGAAAGTAACATAATATGCTTTCATTCTCATAATTACAAGAATGTACTTTTAATTTTTTTATCTGGTATTGTTTACAAATTAGAAATGCAAATCTTCATTATTTGAACGTCAATATGTTAATGAAGAATAATAAGGACTTCTGAATGAACCACAGTTGTTTCAATTTTATTTTACTGACTGAGCGAATTCAAAACATTGCAAATCATGTACTTGTTTACATAAAGAAAAAAATTTCATTGATGTATTTGTTTATGGGAATAATTCTTAATTCTTAACTATTCTAAATAAATTCTTAACTAAAATAAAGAGCGCATAAATCATAAAAAATGTTGTTTTCTCTTTAAAAATAATAAATATTTCGTTATTGAAATTTGTATTTTTGAAATTTCATGAATGTAATTTCTCTCTTGAAAAATTGGTAAACTTCCTAATTTACGAGCATGTTGCTATTTTTGCTTAATTAATTGAAATTAATGAAATAAAGTGGTCCAATATTAATAATGATATAGTCAATAAATTGGTACATTTACCTCAATGGTTATGTAGAAACGCGACCAAATACTTTCGCGAGTAAACGATATTCCCTTTGGCATGTGCGTGACCATATGTGCCTCAAGAATTTCAATATTAAGAAATATACGCTTGGATGAAAATAGAAGCGTTGTATAACTCGTATAACGAGTGAATCATTTATTGACAAATCGATATTTATTAATGATACGTTGAACGGTAACCGTCATTAATTGGAAGGCTATTAAAGTGATTTTGTGCAAAACTCTTATAAATGGTTTCGAACGGATAAGCTTTGTCCACAATCTGTTTAATTGGACCTAATCTGCTGGATAATCTGCCAATAGACCGACCACTCGTAACCACGCTGTACCCATCTGTGTGTGTTTATATTATATAACTTTCGAAATATTTGAGTTTCGATATTCGCAGTGTCAATAGAACACAACGTTGACTTTTCCCGTACTGTAAAATACGTAGCACTTTATATACCCGACGATTATAGCCAACGGCAACTAATTGCTTTTTAGGGCGAATGTAAAATCGCAAAAATCCGAAGGAATTGTTTCTTGATATTTCATATCACACAGTGTATTTAGAAATCGGTTCGGATCAATGACAATGAATAATTGACGTGTTGCAATTACAGCTACATGACTTGAAGTTTTATATAATAGGAACGATATAATTAGATTATACGTGCTATCGAGTATGAAATGAGCACTGCAGAAAATCATATTTCACTTAGAAAATTTCTCTTGTTCGTAAAGAAATGCTCATTTTATGTTGGCAATTTTCTATTTATTGCAATAATTATTTCGTTGATATCCAAGATGTTATTGGCATACAATATGATTTTAACGGTAAATCCATTGATATAATACGATGAAATTTTAATAAACTTGTCAAAACTGCGCTCAGAGTAAAAGTTTAGTAGAATTTAATCAAATGAACTCTAATACATTTTTACCCCAATAAATTGTATATATTCTCGGTTCTAGACTTTTCCAGGGGCGGAATAAAACATGGGTATTTTAATAACACAAAATTTGAAGGAATCATGTTATCAAAAATTAAATATATTCGGCATTGTTTTGTCATTTTACAAAAAAGAATAAAAACAATAAACACCATAAATCGTATTTTATTGTGTTGTATTGATTCCCTTTCGAAGAAGTCATGAATTCACTCACAACTGACGTGTCTCAAAATAATAATAATAATAATAATAGTTCGAGTTATATTTTTTTAATTTCGAAGGAAAAGAATAGAGTTTCATAAAAAGTATTTCATAAATAAAGTTTTTTGATGCTTGCACTTTATTTTAAAATATTTCTAGAGAAAACTTTCAATTTAATAAGAATTAATAAATTTGAAAAATCTGTGTAAATTGAAAGAAATACTTATTTGCCGTATTGTTGGAGGAAATATGCAGCAGAAAAGAGAGGAATTCTTTTGGATTAATGTTTTTGCACTGTTTGATTAATTATTACTGAAATATATCCTTCGTATTCGAAATACTTCTATAAGGTCAAAAAGTTCCACTCTCATTTCACATTCCGTACCGTGTCATTCGGAAATTGCCATTAATCGCCAATTTCGACACGATGCAGACGTTTTTTCGAAATACTGCAATTACTGGTCCGGAAGTTTCAAGTCTTTCGGATCTCCTTAAAGATAGACACGCGTGGCCGGTCCAGAAGGCGAGAAAAGGCCCGCAGGCTGTTCGGCAATAATTGATCTTGTTGATAGAAATTCATTATTATGCTTCGTTCAAGACCTTAAAAGGAACTGATCACAATTTTAAATATATCATTATTTATAATGAATAATATATTTACACACTGTACTGAAAGATCAAGAACGAAGATAATCTCAAGAGGGATATTTACGGCTAACATGCAGATATGGATGTAACTTTTTACTCGAAATGACGTAAATTTATGAACGTACACGTACGTGTCCTATTTCTTAATTCACAATATCCTGTCATTTTTTCATGTTTGTAAATTTCAACTGAACGAAATTAAGGTTTAATTATAAAGTTTAACAAATGTCGTGTTTATGTAAGTAAGAGTGAAATAGCAATGAACTATTTATCTGATAATTATCAATTCTGTTTATTAACATTATTCCCACGGAATTAGATCATACCAATAAAGTATATATAATATTTACATACATAAAACGAACTTTATAAATTATTTATACTACTTTTTTTTTAGTTAAGACTTGACGAAGCGTCTTTTAGTCTGTGAATAAGGCAATCATTTTTAAGTAGTCATTGCACGATGAACTGAATTACATAATAATTTGCGTTACATTAAAAAAAAATGAAATTTTAATAATTATTTCAATAACAATTCCATGATCAAATCTTAATTTATAAAATCACTGTAAGATATTATTTGTCCTACTCAAACGTTTTACAATTCTGTAACTATTCATAACAGGATGCAAAAAATCATTAAGGTTTGTCAAATATTTTTAAAATTACGTTAATAATTGATTTTTAATTACAATAAGAAATAACAAAAGAGAAAGGTTCGTTAATGAAAAATGTTGCATTACGTCAACGCGAGACATACATTATTCGAGCAAGTGTCCTTTATATTAATTATTTTTCGAAAGTAAATTTTAACCACCAAGGTCGATATGTAGTTCGAAGGCTAAATTGTTGTAATTAATTGGGCTCGCGAAAAGAAGGCGATCATCCATTAAAAATGAAAACGAATAAAAGAAATTTGAATCAATATTAATAAATAATTATGAAACCAAAGAATAATAGAGACCTATTAATAACGTTTTACTTTTCAATTAAACTACATTGATCACTTTTTGGAAAGCAAATATTACGACCGTAAAGAATACATATTCGAGGAACCAATTTACATAATCAATTACTTTTTCAAGATTAAATAAATAATGACTTGCAGGTCAATTGACTGCGAAGCATTTTAATTGGCCATTTTATTTATCGCTACATTGCTTTTATCAGAATTCGAAATTCGCGTGTCTCGTAACAAAAGCCGAATAATCGGTGGTCGAAATAGGTTGGGCCTTCGGTAAAAAGTATCCTGCTTTATTACGTTCAAGGCCACGCGAGTCTCTCGCGAAGCAACAATGCCGCAATGTCCGGTCGTCGGTTGAAAAAAGAAAACAGTTGAACCCGTAGCCGTGTGCCTCCGCGAAAGAGGTTGCTGTGTAACTTAATACAGAGTCGTAAAAGAAAAGGCGTGGACTGACCGCCGTTCACCGTGGTAATTCACATTTTCCACCGAGTTGCGTCAATTTCGTCTTGAGGCTTTGCTGTTTAATAGCCGCACACCAGAATGCAAGTAAACGACGACAAATTATACGTAAAAAGGGGTTTCCTGACAAATGAGTGTTAAAATAGAAAATTACTGCCAATGAGCGAAAAATATTAATGATTCTTACGCCGCCGCCCCCCCGGCATCAACCATCATGAGAATGCGACCCGCAGACTTGACGGAAAGTTCGTGATTGTTAAAATCTGTCCTTAATGAACGGACAGTAATTATTATTCCCCAGGAAATTGTAGGCTGCGAGAACTCTACTTTTTAACAAGCTCCGTGATGAAAAAAAAACGAATGAATTCCTAAAAATGATACTTTGATTGTAATCGTTTTAAGGCCTGTCTAATCTTTTTGTTATTTTAATTTCAGTTTTGGAGTTTTTTCTTTAATACTATTACGTCACTTTGCAGATGCAAAAATAATTAATCCGGTGTAACCCTAGCAGAAATCAGTTTGTAAATATCCGGGCGTAAGCTTGGCCCTGACTAGCGCCCAGATATCTATCAAGGCGCGAGTCAGGGCCCAGCTTGCGCCCGGATATTTAGAAACAGATTTCTACTAGGGAACCGCAATGTCGAGGACTCTATATTAAAAATTAAATTTGAATACTGGCACAATCTTTTCAACTCTCTACAGTGATGTGCGTAGGCCTTTAATATCCGCAACGCGAATAACAAAAATACGTGCTCTCTTTTACGGTTACCGGTGAAAGGCAAAGTCTTAATTATTTTCTTCGAATCGATTGATCGATCCGATGCAATGTATAACATTTGTCGATGTTGTATGGCGCGTCTACAAACTCCGATGGGTGTAGTCCATTGATCGAATGAAATCGCTTAATTAATTTTTTTTTTTTTAGATTTTCTTCGATCGTAATAAATTATAGCTCTCTGTTTAGCTTTAGATCGATCAACGCATTCGACCTTTGTAAATCTTTTATTGGTTGCGAGTTGCAAGTCATTGGCTTTCTATTGCTTCGCTCTTATAGACTTTGAACACTCGACAACTATAAACTGTTTAATACGTTTTCCTTTCCTCGGTATTTTAGGAGTTAAAGTCACCAGTGACTTGAATGGATATGTATTTACTTACATAAATGAGTGTAAGTTAAAAATGTCCCAAAGAAATCGTTGTTGATTGGGGGCATTTCATAACTGATTACCAATAAATCTAGTAATAGTTAGTCGTTAAAGCTTTCGTTTTACGTCTTATTAATAACTTATAAATTTTACATCGAAAACGAGACCATAAAAATGTAAAAGGCAAAAAGAGAAGAAATAACTAAACCACTCAACTAAATTTGATTGAGGAATATTTCTTAAGTTTGTTTCGTATTGGTAATTTGTTGCTTGTTAACAAAAAAAAAAAAAAAAAAAAAAAAACGATAGTTTTATGACACAACATTAGATATAATTTTTTGGACAAAACATATCCCTAGTTGAAATCAGTTTGTAAATATCCTGGCGCAAGCTTGGCCCTGATTTGCGCCCGGATATCTATCAAGGCGCGAGTCAGGACCAAGCTTGCGCCCGGATATTTAGAAACAGATTTCTACTAGGGATGTAATTCCAGGGATGAAATTTGAATCTATAACTGAGTGGATTTACTAATCTGATGAGTTTTCACCCACTAGAAAACTTATTCATGTTTACGTCCATTGTACGTCTATTGTACCCCGTCTGGACGCACAAAGGACGTCCAGTGAACATACTTGTGGTATTTGGGAATCTGACGAGCAATTTTATTGACATTTAGAAAGATTCATTCCTGCTATTATACCAACAACTTTCAATGTATATTCGTTAACGATTGCTAGTGACTAAAGGTTTTGAAAAATTATTTATAAACTTTCAACAACTTTCAGGCATTTCAGAAATGATAAAAATCTATCACAATGTTATACCCTATAAATATTTTTCACATTTATTTAAAGACATTGAAGGAAGCGGCCATGGTAAAAAAAATTGACAAGGCCTCACGAGCGCCAGGATTCTGGAGCTGTGTGGCCATAGAAAGGCTACGTTAAATTTTGTACCAGTGGGGGGGGGGGGGGGGGCTTTTCTCATTGATAATCGAGTTCAAATTCTAATAATTGACAGCCTCTGAATTCTTCAATCGAAATTATGTCTCTCGGCAGTGTTCGAGCGTTATTACATTGTGGTTCTCAATTAGCCGTCTTATTTTTCGCGACTCTCGTCGCCTGAGAAACGAATAGGTGACGTTAGGTCACCACCATTGGTAAATCACTGCATTGCACGCTTTATTACACTTAAGGATACACATACTAGCCGTGCGTTTCCCAGTCCTCGACTATACTCTACGCACATGGAAACACGGGTTTATAATACACCGCGCGAGCAATGATCGTGGGTGTTTATAGTGTGTCGTGATCCGTGGGAACCAACAACTATCTCATTGAACGCCAAACGTTGTTATATCTACGTTTCCTTCGAACGCGGTACATTGATCAAGAATAACAAGTATACGTTATATACCGCGGTTTTGCGAGTGCGCCGGCTTTGTTGCACCATTTGCAAAGCTCGCTCTCGATATGACGCTCGTCTTTCGCGAGAAAGTGAGCCTTGTTTTGTGCAAAGAATTTTTTGCATGCATTGTTCAAACAAGATCAATCGTTATTGACGACAGAGTACGTGTTTTTTTTTTTTTAATTTTTTGTAACAAAATGGTTGAATATTATAAGAAATTATAGCGCGCATCCCGAGTGGTCAATAGATGCTATACCAATACTTTTTTGAAAACCGAAAACGATGTTACAAGTATATGTCAACGGTAATTTGTTGTAGTCAAAAATTTCATTGGACAAAATTGATGAATTTTACTTAAAAACTAAAGTGAAATTCACCAGTTATCAAACATGCGTGTTTGTAATTCCATTGTTCTAAACATTAAGTGTTGTCAATTTTGCTTAAAAATAGTTAAAATGGTATGGCATTATTCGTGTACTGCGGAGAACTTGTTTCAGCTTAACTTTTATAGTAATCGCATATTTTATGTTCATAAAATGAGCGTTGTTACAAGATTCTTACACTTTTTATAATGAATTTACTTATTGCGTCAGCTTTCCCATAAATTATCGTAAAGCGAGAATTAAAGTAATTATTGCACACGATGTGTCATTAGAGTCAAAACTTTAGTAATCTTCCATTAAAAATGTTATTTTAATACAGCTCTTGTTGTAACATTGAATTTATTGTAACGAATTAGCTTATTGCATCAACGTTCTCATAATTATCGAGAATTACACATCAGTCCTATTACTTTTATCATCTGGTATAAAGTGTCTTGTGAATTACGTTTTGACACTATTATTAAAATTAGATCAATCTATTTCACGATGGAGACTCTTGATATATTTTTATTTTGACAGAAAATAAAAAAAGTTATGGTACGAATCAAATACGTATTCACAAAACAAAGACAATAATGGACATTATGCAACGTGAACACGCGTCCAAATAATTAACTTGCAATGTCATTTTTAGAACATTGACCTTATCATAGGGGAAGGTGGTAACATCGCAGAGTAAATTCGACTTATACAAATCCTATTCATAAAAAAAGGAAAGATACAACGTAATTTTTTGTTAAACTGTAAAGCATATGCATTCCCTCAAAATAGTTGACAAATTAACGTTTTGATTAATTTCAAATGATTTGCGTTTCATTTTTGATAGAATGAATCCGATAAGAAATTGACCTCCGTTACTTTTCCGAAAATATCGATATACTCAACAATGAAGTACTTCATATACAGATATCGCATTCAGTTTAATTTCTATAGTGCGTTGCATGTTATCAGTATTAAAATCAATAAACACGAATTCATAGCAAAGTAAGCATGTCTTTTCTGAAAGAGAAACATAATGAGATGTCAACGCATCTATAAAAAGTATTGAAAAACCGTATATGAACACGCAAAATAAAAACAAATATAAAAAAGTTTCTACCACTGTACTAGTGCACCGTCTTTGTTATCATATGGACATAATGCCACTACTGTGCGAAACTTTTCTTTTAAGGGAAAGTATTTATTTCCGTAACGTTAGAAAATGTAAAAAAGGAGTCTATCTTATTATTGAAGAAGTACACAATTGTCTTTACTTCACTTTAAATTGCTTTCTTTACATAATTCGTAAACATAAACTATTTTTATGTAAGAATTTTACAACTTTCGATTAATGTTTTCAAAGTTCACAAGAATGTAACGATCTACAAGCTATTTAATTCTGTAAATTACATAATACATATAGTTATATCCACAATTTATTGATAGTCTTCCACGTCGAAATTAGATATTTCTTTCGCTAGCATGTATTACTGTAGCATTTGCGCTACACATTGACAATACACGACTATTATATTTATCTATCTTTTAACGATCTGTCGCATTCCTTTCACTATGAAGTAGTCATTTCCGATACTTTTACTGCGAAAGTAATTTGCATCCATTCAAGACACGGGGACGATCTCACTTTCAATGTGCTACAAAGAAAGTGAATTTTAACACTGGGACTTTTTTTCATTAGATCATTATCATTTTGCTATAGGAGCAAATGTTATTCAATTTATGGCAAATATTTTAATTTTGTTCGGATAAATAATTGTTGTCATTTTTCTACGATCCACCGCTTGGAGATCGGATGATTCGTTAATCTTCCTGACTCTCAATTTTTAAACTTAAGTTTCACGGTTGCACTTAGTATTATCAATACAATGATGTCCCCATTAGTGGCAATAGTTCAATTAACAAAAATTGATTTTCTTTGGAAGTAAATGTATTCAGATTTCAACTTTTAAAAAGTCTGTTATAAAAATGATATCTTTTTTTCAGAATATTATGGAAAAATCTTAACATTAACATATATTACAGAACAGTTTACAGACAATCAAAGTTCACATCAATCTACCATTAGAATTTCATAGATCTATTTGTATTTACCAAATAAAAATTTCATTTTATTGGTAGTATAATTACGGCGAATTATTTTTAGTTGACCCTTGCGATTTATGCAAATACCGTGAGAAAAATATTCCAAAAGTTTTTTGAAGTCGCTAAATTCCAATACCATTAATCAAAATTTTGAATTATAACATTTTACATACGTACGCGTGATATAAATTTTTTGACCGTAAATGAGACTCATAGCGAGTTACAGATAATCTTACTGTTTCTTCTGAAGTGTCGAAAAATACTGAACAATTTTAATGAACGTCGAGTTAAGTAAGTGTTAAAGTCGCCTCTGAAATCCATTACATCCGGGAACTGATATAATGGGAAATCCTAGTAAAGTACAAGGGCATGCCATTCCGCAAGAACTGGCTTACACCGATTCCTTTCTTGTATATGCACTCTTAAACTTTTAAGGCATTTCACGTTCACTCTCACTGCCGCTGATTTTTTCACTCTGAATTCACGTCTCGTTCCCCCGCCGCACGGCGCACTCGACATTCCGATCCTTTCTGTCACAATCCCTAACAGTCCGGAATCTATACGGTGATTTTTCGACGTCGATATATACGTAACGTCTCGTGCTTTAACTCCTTTTTCGTCCATCTGCCTTCGCTATAATAAGACCTCGAAAATATATACCCCTGGAAATCCGATTAAGCAAAATCGAGTTTTCCCGGCTCACCCCAGTCAAAGGCAGACGTCGTCGTCATCGTATCGGCGTATATTTTTCATTCTCGAATTTGCACTCGTGTATGCGACTACAAATACAATGAGTTCGAGGTTAAAAGCCGGTGGCAATCAGCTGGGAAATCGGTGCCGGTGTAATTGTATTATAAGCGCGCTAAAAGATCGGACTTTCTAAGCGCTTCGAGTACTATTAATTAGTCAAGACGAAATTCTCACTTGTACCACCATTCACGAATAACACAATGGGTGAAATGGCTCGCGTCACACGCGACGCGTCCTGCTTTTTTCTACTCGCCACGATAGAGCGGACGCAATTGTATATACGAGGTATACCGACACGACGACGTTCCGATCCTTGACTTCGCGAATTTCCGCTTTTATTACCGTGTAGTTCCATGCGAAAAAGCTGCATTTCATCCAGTTATTACAAATGTCAATGACCTGTGCGTATCAACGGATGTTTGTAAAAGAACGCAAAGGATGTAAAAATTAGGCACTCGTGCCGTTCATTTTCTTTTAATTTTCATCATCTGATTTCCATAATATAACTGTATCGTAAAAATCACGCACTTCCGTCTCTACGAACAATCACAAAATATACAGCAACAATTCTTTATGACGTGAACAAAGAGAGTAGATCGTCGTAGTTCGATCCCATTGGAATTGATTCGTATTGAATCATTTCTCAAGATTCAATCGTTTCTCTGTATTTCTTATGCTATATCATATAAATGGCGTTTATTACTCAGTGCGGCGTTATGCGTTGCTCGCGAAGCGACAAGCACTGGAGCAATTAGACACGACCGACGCGTTGAAATTTTTCCCCTCATGAATATCCGCTAAGTAATGTCGTTAACTTTCGACATCCTTGATAAATGCTTTTGTACACGACGCGCATTATAACGTTTTTCAAAACCGTTTCACACTCTGGTCGCGAATACGAAAGTATAAGAAGTAACATAGTCGGCATTTAACGTTACGAAATACGCAGAAAGCCGCTTGGGAGTTCCTAATCTATTGTGCGCCCGAGATTTTATTTCAGATACGATAATAAAATTAATTAGAGAAATTATATGCACGTATTTATTGTTTCGCAGATTACGGGCGAATGAAAATGACTGGGAGGCGAAAATGTTCGGACCATAAATACTATGTTGAAATGCCGTCTAAATTTTATTGCGAAATGTCAATAATCTTTTTCTATTTCACTGAAATCGAAACAACAAAACATTTCGTAATTGAATTTTTCATATAGGGGAGACTTTTCAATTTTTCTAATTTTCTATATATGTATGTATTTTTGCAATTTTACAGTTTGAGATAAAATGAATATATAGCACTCATCGATAAATTGGTCGATTAATCCAGTACCGTGTGAGATTTACAACCAATATAAACTTGGGCAAGTTGTACGTACAAGCGTTTACATCGTACGGCTGTAATCGAAGTCTTAATTGATCAATTTCTATTGCGCACTACTCCCGGTCGATGTTATGCCTCATCATGCACGGTTACGCGTCTCGTTACTATATACTTAAACTTCCTTCCTTCCTGATGAGCGAGTTTCGAATAAAGATATCAAGAATTAAAACGCCACCCGAGAAACCGAAAGGCCACTTTCCCTCGTCGATACTTACCGTCAATCGACTAAATCACACTTGGTAAAAACGTGGGTACACGAACAATAATTTTCATGCCACGCGGGAAAACCTTTTCGCGAGCCGACAAATAATGTGAATTGACCACTCTATCTTTATATCAATTCGAAACAATATTCGCTAATAATGTTCTGCACGATAAATAGCAGAACAATGTTTCCTTGTACGTGCGTTTTTTTTTTTTTAGAAACTAGTACAAAGTATTTTTGAACTCGTGAATTTGTTACATAAGCCGCGGTTCATTTGATCATCTGCTCTATAATTTTCATGGAGTGAACATTGAGACACACTTAAAAAGGAGTGAACTCTTGCAAGATATTGAAATCTTACTTTATTAAGAGGGAGAATAACTAAGCTCACTCCCGTCTTAATGAAAAATCACCATTTTATATTAGCGGAGAGTTCTCTGAAAAATGTTTAAAGGGAAAAATAAAGGCATCTTTACAAGAAACCAAAAAGAAGATCAATTTCTTATGAATTCCTCGTAACGGTCAATTTTATTAACAAGTAAAGAAAAGTATTCGATAAACAATTTTAACATTGGACAAATTGCAACATTTAAAAAGATATTATTTTTATTATTATTATACACATTATTGCAATATGATACAATAAATGAATCTTTAAAAAGTGACTTAAAACAATTAATTTAATTTACGACAAGAAAGAGTTCCATATATTCTTTTTCGTCTCATATTCTCCCATTATACTAATTTTCTTTACAGATTACGTTACTGCACTTAATACGATACGTGGTTATTGTTTGCTGACATTTTTCACCATATATAAATTAATAATACGTTGATACAATCGCTCGATATTTCACGAAGGTTGCCAGCAACTTTTGGCTTGGAGGTCGAGCGTGCATTCGACAAGGTTGAAAGAACCCAAGTACCGCCGAGAACCGTGGATGTGCTGCGGAATATTGCATTTGCCTATAGTAGGAAAACAAAATGGAATTAGATGCTATAATTGAGCGCAAAAACATGAATCCCGAGGCGAAAATTTTGCGATCGGTTAAGTGTATGGGTGCGTCTTTACTTGGTTACATATATGAACATGCGTATGCATGCACGTTCGGCAGTAACGACGATTGCAGTGTTTTCACTTTCATCAATTTTTCTTGCCCGTTCGAAACTACGGAACTACGTCGCCCAATCGCGATCGGAAATACAGCAACTGCTTTCCTTCGTGAATATAAATCAAGACTCGGTCGTCTATATGGGTTCGCCATGATATAAATTAATACCAGACACACGTGTTCCTGTGGCGGTGTCGAATTACCCGGAAGTTGCTCGCGGGCGCGATTTGGCATTTTTAACCGATGATCTGTAATTACACTTGTACCCGAAGGCTGTTGGAAACAGATGCAAAAACACCTCAGCGCGACTAGATTCAGGTTTTTTCTTACGCTTGTGTGTATTTCTAGTTGCTTAGGTGTGGATGAATAACAGGGTATTGTATAAAAGAATGATTGAGAAAATGCAATTATTTAGATACAATCAGGTTGTCACTTGGAAAATTCGATTGCTGAGCGACGAAGTGGTATCTATGCCAGTTCATGACATCATGTACATATGACCTTTTTATAGATTTATGGGAGGAATGTCGAGAGGATGGATTTTGGGAAACCCGTTCGGTGCTCGCGAAACTTCGGTGCTAGAATATTAACTTCTGATTTATGTCTGTGCTGATAATGCATGTCAATTTTCCGGCGCTCGACAGAAATTGATAGTCATTAGCTGTGTAAAATATGTAGAGACTAAGTAGTTCTACGTTTTGGTTCTAAAACCATCCTGAATTTTCTGCTTCGTTTAGTGCTCAACTTAATTTTTAGAAAGATGAAAGGCGAATTTCATTCGCTTCTAAATTAAACAATGAAAAATATCACCCCTTTCTAGATTGAGAGGACTCTGTACTCACCAAAGAAAGTAGACGATTAACCGACAGATTGATTTACTTCATCGACCTGGGATGAACCCAAAGAGCCGAAGCTTTATAAAAGATCGTGCGTTAGGTTCATGATTACACATTATATGAAACCACACGATTTGTGTATTGTATTACAAGCTTTTCATTAATACAAATTTCAAAAGAAACGATGTAACAAGTTCAAACGTACGTACACTAATTGAGTCTAAATTAATTATAGTATATATAGATTACATTTCTTTCTGTTTTAATTAGCTGAAAATAATTCGCAGCTTAATTGAATCATCGTTATCTTTAACTTAATTTCAAAATTGTTTTTCATTGCTATACATGTTTCAATTTATATAGTCAAAATATCGATATAAATAACTTCAAAAATAACCATCGGTCGGTTTGCAATACATTAATTCATTCTCATTCAGATCTTAGTGATCCGAGCGTTGTGTTATGGACAATACAGTATGTTCAAAGTTGACCGACAACTTGTTCAAACATATTTTTCAGGAGTAAGATACTATTCCACTAGAGTATTAAATGAACATTGTATCAATAAAGGAAATAGTTTGAATTTAATTTTTGATATTGTTGCTTTATATATGGAGTAATATTTCAGGGACAGAAAAATGACAATTAAAAATATCAAAATGGAATGACAAAATGTTACACATGAAAACAAATATTCTAAAGCAGAGAGACAACGTTAGCAGGAAATAAACCATATTTTTTCTTACATCATACATATATACTACCCTATGCTTATAATATGGTAAATCTGAATTGTTCAAAAATTGGCTAAAAAGTGTTTCATTTGGACCAGGGAATAAGGGTCCTTTAAAAGCCATTATTGCAGTCCGTATTTAAAGTTTGAAACTAATCGAATCGATTAATATTGGTTTCGAGTTGTGGCAAAAGCGTTTTGTTAGTTCCTCGTTGAAAGCCAGCGAGACGTCGGCAACGACAGCGCTATCGATGCGATTACAAAATCAATTTCGTAGGTCAAGAATTAAATAAGAAAGAGGGGTCACTGAAATTCGCGTGATATTGCGCGATAATGTCCCTTTCTCCGGAAAAGTCGCTCTCGCGGTCGAAAGATAGCAAAGAGCCAAGAGCGAGGCAGACAAGGTGTGGTACTTGTGCACTCTCGGCTATTGCCAACTATATATGTACAGATCAGCCAAATGTGACTACAGCTGTATGCCTCTCACTGTGTGTTGACTGGCATGCTATCCAGCGTTGATTACAGAGCCCGGTTCGGCCGTCACGATTTTCCAGTCAGTAAAGTTATTAGCTTATATGCGCATTCGCCCGGCAGAAAATAGTCCCTGCTGTTCCTGCTGCTGCTGAACCTCTGTCCCCACTGTGCCATTGCAGTCAGCTGCTCTGGAGCTATAAACCTATAATGACGTTGAATTCCCCGCGATTTCGATTTCCTCCGCTCGGCCGGACCAGCGACGGTATATACCTGGATTTTCTCCATCGAATTTCAATACCGCCAATCGCCCTTGCTTCATCGATTATTTGTCTGTCGCTGGCTCAGATTCGCCTCCGGATTTCGAACGAAAATTGTCGGCGCATTCGTACCGTTGAATTATGTATTATTACGTTATTATTTGCCAAGTAATAACGATTGTGTATTTTCAATTTGGCTCCGGATAATTTCTTGTTCCTTTTGAATATTTACTTCGCAGCAGTTTCCTCGAGTATAAATTAAATGTTGCAAAATACGAATGTGGACATACACGGAGCAGTTTAGTGCAAGATAAGATGGGTTCGCTAATGAGTATTACCGTCTGGAACATCGATCATTTCCATACGGCATTGTAATCTGCTAGTAGGTTGGTAATGACTTCGGTATCTTTGATTTTATCCAGAAGTTCCCATGTACATGCCTTAGTGTAGAAATATATTTTGTAACTATCGTATTTCTTCAATCATCTTCTTTGACTGAATTTTATCTATTTATTTTAATTACGTACTTTTTACGTTCGCTCAACTTGTTCACATAGATTGTTCAAAATCTGTTAATTTTTATAAATATTAGTTTTTAAATTACATTTTACAACTAAAATGTTCGTTCACCGTATCTCCAACAAGAACAAAATCTGTGAACAAGTTTAATTTACACATTCAAAATTGCTACGTTTATCTCAGTAAACATTGCTCACTGAATTTCTTGGCATGAAATTTCACTCTACAAATCGTGGAAATTGAGTCATCCTTTAAGAGTTACATTTCCTACTTTTTGAGGATATTCTCTGCACTAAAAGTAGTGTAAAATGTCACTTCATAAAGTGTGAAATTATGAAGTGATATTTTACTTTATTAAATATCAGACTTAAAGAGTGAAAATTGACTTGGGAAAAGTACCTGTCTCGTGTGACATTTCTCTGTAAGAAATTTAGAGAGTATGAAATAATGAAATTTCAAAAAATTATTTTCGTAAAATTTATTTACATGCACAATTTCCTACAAAATACATATTTTTAATTGAATTTGCGCAGTTTTTAAAGTTTTTTCTTATATTCTTTTGTTTTTTACATTCATAATAAAGTCAAACCAGTAATTTCTATAAAAGACAATCTTACGCCAATTACCAACAATTTCTTTAAAGCCATAAAAAAAATAAATAAAAAAATTAACCTTATTCGGAAAGTTTTGAAAATCTTTCCATCCTCTAACTTTGTTCGAAAAAAATACATAACATTAAATTTTGTTGAATATTTCATGTTTCCGACATTTTATATTGAATCCATATCACCATCATTAACAATACTTAACCTCAATATTTGCGTTTCTTGATTTAAAAAAATTCTGTTTTTATCCATTTGAATTAGTGTAAAAAAATATAATCTGAGAAACATTTCCAAAGTATATCTTATACATCAACATTTTAATTGTCTACTTATTTATAGTGCTAAAAACAAATTTTTTACGTTTTTTACCGATTTCATTATTCCACAGTTGTAACAAAACTTTCTCTTTGCGGAAATTGAATATATACATACTACATTTCTAAAACTGCAACAATATAAATATATCATATTTATAAATCATTCCTCATATTATATCCCGATATTAGTTGAATTTTCATACGAAATATACCAATTACACAAATTTTTTATTAATTTAATTACAACATTGTCAACAAATAAAACAACTAAATATTTCTTTTAATTAATTTTCTATTTCAATTTTCCTACGAATTAATTTACAACAGATCGGCAAAATGCATTATTGTGCAGCGTGCAAGAAGACATTATGTACTGAGAAATAAATGAATACACAACATTTGAACATTAAGTGAAGTTTTACATTACTTAATTATAAACAGATTTACGTTTTAATATGCAGTAAAATGAGTACGTTAATGAGTGTACCGACTGCCGTACTAACACATAACTCCTGCGAGACATTACATTCAGCTGCTGGGCGCGTGTAATTACATTGATATCTCCATGAGTCCTTCGTAATTCTCAATGCTTCCAAGTAATGAAGATTGTACATGAATAGTCGCCGAATCGCGCTAATACAGATTTACAATTATTTTCACTTATTTGCCGTAGACATATAATTTAAACATTTTTTGCTATGTTGTTGTATAGAAAATAATATTTACTTTTTGAAATATGAGTGTACCGCAATAACAAATTATGTGAAATTCAGTATTTACTACCGACACTTAGTTTCCAATTAAATAAAACATTTATTATTTTATACGAAGATAATATAAAAAGCAATAATGGAAAATGTAATGATTTCAAATTCACATTCTTAAAACTTTTCGAATTCGAATTTATAGTAATGAAATAAAAACATTGAAAATTTTTAACAATAGTATATCGGTCGATGATGTATTTCTCAAGTATTGACAATTAATAAGAGGAGCCGAGTATAGATTAATTTCTTATGTATGTTGTTTTCAGATAGAAAAATTATCTTACACCACCCATTTTATTATGGACAAGTGGAATTAAGCAAACTTTTTTAAACAAAGCATCTGATGAGTATCACTTAATTGTCTGAAATTCTTTAATTAAAAAAAAAAAAAAAGAAAAAAATCTATAACTGAAATTTTTATAATCATCAAGAATTGTTTGTCTGAAATGAATATTCAATTGATCGAATAAAGTACTGTTAAATTTAATACACAAATAGGATAATTTTGTCTATCATGAAAATTGTATTCTCAGTAAAAAAGTCTTATTGCAAGTTATATTTCACCCACCCAGAGTATGAGCTATTTTGGCCCTTTATGCTGATAGTTCAATGATCAAAAGAGAAACAATGATTGACTGATTGATTAATGCATTACGCCAACGGCTATACGTGGCCCCTGCAGCAATTCACATATACGTAGTATAATACAATTTATCTACGATAAACAAGAAACCATACTACGTGCAATTGTCATTTCGTTACGGTCCATTTGAAGCATTGTGCCTCGCAGCATAACAATAGCTGACCCCCATAAAAACATTGTAAAATTACTCCAAACTTATTCCCCTTCAACAAAAATATCCAGAAAATGAAACGATAAAACGAGAAAGAAATTACTACTTGACATCTGTGTTGTCCAAGCTGAACGCGCCTGACTTAAGTCATATTTCAAGTACACGCGCGCGGAGAACTCGCATTCGACCGTTGCCATTATCGAGAAGAGCGAGACTCTCGATTTTAATCCGACGCGAGGCGAAACGAATAAAATTGCAAAATTGAATTTAATTGCCATTCATTGGAAATATCGAAGGTTCTTGAACACGAGAACGAAAGTAAAAAGCGACAGTTAACGGTACGTTTCCTGTGGGTCGTCCGCGACTCGCGGCTCGTCGAGGCGTGGTGAGCATTGCCGGGCATTTTTCCCCGACGATGGTTCAAGGAGATCCAGAAGCAGTAACAGCAGCGCCGAGTTACGACGCTCTGGATCTGAATCTCACGGTATATAAGATGCCGTGCGCCTCGTCTGGATTCGGGTCAGCCGAGTAGCTCGCGCGTGAACCCGATTACGCAACTATTCCGCGCGGGGCGTGCCCGCAAAATGTTTTACCGGAAGACCACCGATAAGCCGACGACTTTGTCGTTCGCGATATCTCCAACTTGTTATCCTTAAATGTCCTTATTGGCCCTAATATGGCATCCTTTGTTATTGTCATGTATCGGTGCCTATATACATTCCGAACTTTTCACTCAGGACGTCTTATGTAAGACTGCTTTACGGTACATTCTAACTGCATTTCAAAATCATTTATATACACACACACACACACATATATCTATGCATACATAAATGATTTTTAAATATATGTAGAGGCGTCCCAGAACTGGCGGATGACATTTCAGGAGGTGATTCTTTATGAAAGTATAGAGAAGTCCTTCACCAAAATTCGATCCAAAACGCACATATTATCTGATTGCCGACTATAATTGACATTTGGTATTATATCATTGGGAAATTATATCCGCTAGTTCTAAGACACCGTGTGCATAAAAATTAAGATGACTAAACAATACCTACTTTTACGTACACTTTTATATTAATAATAATAATCGTCTCTAAAACAAAGTGGATGCAACAACTCAACACGCGAGTTACAGCTTGAGCGATGTTTTATATAGACTGTATCATATTTTGATGGAGGATTTCAATTGTAATACTAAGAACAAAGTTCAAAATACATCAAAATTGCATGAAATCGGGCCTTTTCACTTCCCAGTAATTGATTAAATTGAGTAACCGGTTGGGTATCATGTTGCGCGATGTTCAAATGAATTGATAGAAATAGCAAAGGCGGAACTGCCGACCCTTAATGGTACTATGGTTCGATTACCAGTCAAAGAAATTTCGAAAGTCTCAGACGAGAAAAGTAATTGAATAATAAACTATACTAGTGTTCAACTGTATCATAAATGAGAAAAAAAAACAGTACAGTTAATACTTAAGTTTAGAACCAATCGGCAGAGATAAAAAGTACAACGGAATCCATATATAAAAATGACTCTTTAAGTCCTCCTATGCATCGATTTCTGAGTCTATCTTTTTTTATAAACTCCAAAAGAGCCCATAAAATTAAATTAAAAGTATAAGCTCAGAAATCGACGCATACGAGGACTAAAAGAGTAATTCTTGTACCCATATAGACCATTTTCTGATTTCTGGTGTTTTCATGAAAATAATGATAAAAGCTTCGTTTTTACTAGCGACATAACAATTCGTGAAAGATGAATACAAAAAATATACTTTGCGTGTTGAATATACTTCCAAAGCGTACAATTGATGATGAATAATTCGTAACTATTTTGTTAGGATTTACTTCATCGCATTAAAAAGTAGTACCGGAATAACGTTGCCAACGTCAAAGAGTTCAATGGGAGTAACAAGTGTAGAAAACTACTTTCTGTCGATTGGTAGTAGGTAGCCGGCCAGGGCTGTGACGTAATTTTCAGCGAACCGATGAGAAATTCAACCTAGTATTTGTAGAAGTGCAATGAAGTCTACAACATTTCACCACTTACGTGTTTTATTTCCAAGATCGAACAAATGGATCTCCCGATTGGGATTTTAAATTTGGCTTCTCTATCTGTCTTTCATTTTAAATAAAAAATCTGTTCACATATAAATAAAAAATAAATATATTATTTTTTTTTTTATATCGAACTGCGATAACCATAGAATCATTTGCAATTTGATTCTAATTGTGCTACCTGGTGATGAGTAGAACGAAAACATGGTTTCGATGCTCAATCTCGAGTATTATTGACAGTATCATTACTTATGAAGTAAAATCCACATGGATTTTTTTTTTATACGTGAATGATTAAAGTATGCATTACAAATCATTACAATAATAATGACCATGCATGTCTGAATACTAAGCTCATTCTCAATCAATGTGTAGCGAGTTTAACTTGAGTGAAATGTAAATGATTAGATTATTAATTGGCGTAATTACAGCAAGTACAGATATAAATCCAATTCTTCATACAAATAGCCCATTACAGTTATACACATTGTTAAACTTTAATACTTTGTGAACAAGAAAGTGTTCAAATTAACCTACTTGTGTAATGAGGAGGCGTAGAAAAATGTTTGCATAAAGTGAACGGAAATTTTATCATAAATTAACGTATAAATCGTTCAATGAAATGTAATTTAAGTCAATTGTTGTCAATTATGTAGGAAACGAATTCAGCACTCTTTCAAGAGTGACATATAACAAAATGAACGAAATTCACTCTGCAGAGACTGAAAAGACCGAAAAACACTTATTTTTAAGAGTGCTTTCACTACTAGTACAAGATATATTTGCGAGTTAATAAACGATTATGATGAGCATAATGTATAATACTGCTCTGACATATTAATAATTATTTTCTTATCAACGTAAAATCATTTTTTTATTGCCAACATTTATTTATTTATTTTTTTTTTTTTAATATTTCTAAAAAATGTTGTATTAATTTTTCAAAATATCTCGATCTGATATTTTGATTAGTAGTAGTTCTAAATAACATTTTCAGCTACACCAATAAAAATATTTCATCAGTGGAAATCTTTGAATCTTATGAAATGAACGAAATAATAACATTTTTTAAATTTATGAATGACTACAAAAGTACATAAAATATTAATGAATGATTACAAATAAGTTTATTAATTTAATAAATGTTCATTTACAAAAATAATATTAAAATTAGAAGTAAGTCAAACATGAACTTTTCTCAATAGCCCACATCGACAATGATTTCTTCATAGAAAGTATCGCACGTTATGAGAGATTGTCACTCGGTGCATGAGAGATCTGCACTAACGTGTAGATTGATCATAGATTCAATCGTAAAATGATGTCGAAACTGGTAGTATTACCGATCTGCCGCTTTTTAAAAAGATTGTTGAAGATACTGATTCTAAAATATCGTATACTGCAAAAAAAAATAAAAAAAAAAATTCGATTTTTCAAGTCACTAATTACGTAAATTGTAAAAAGATAATTATTTTAATAACATATTCGAATATCTCAGGTAACGTCAGGATCAAAGTTTGATTATCTTACAATAGCTTTTCAGCGTTTCTTAGTTTCGTTATGTAATGTTTTGTATATCAACCGTGTGAGTCTAATAATGTTCTTTATAAGGAAAGTAAATAAGAGAACGTAAAAATAACTTACTGCATACATCTCCAAATTAAATAACGTTCAAATTTGGACATAAAAAATGTCAGCATTAATGCATAAAATGTTCCATTTTTTAAAACAATAACAATATAACATTCTAACGGTAAAATTACCGAACAAATAAAGTGTTACAAGGCTAATTTTCGAATACGAAATAATACCAGAAACAACAAATTATAAAGAAAAATATCACATAACATTGTACACAATAGCATGACTAATCTTGATATATTTGCGTCCAGCATTAATTGTGATATGTTTATGAGTTCATCGACGGTTTGAAGTGATTCTCTTATGCGTGGTTTCTGATCACTAGATCATAGATTTATTCTGAGAAAAATTGTTCCTGAGCGCAGAATCACTTTACATATAGGTAATCAATAAACAAATATATCATGCGTATACGGAGAGCGTCGGCGTACATAATTGCAACGCGGACTTTAATTTACTGAAAATATGAATGATAGAGAAATTAATGTTCAACATTTGTCAAGAAATATTACATAAAGTCTTTTGAAAATAATCTACATTGTTATGGGGCACAATTTATCAAATATCTTTCCACCACACGAAGATGTAGAATAAAGTTTATTCTTTTTTTCTCTCTCTCTCTCTCTCTCTCTCTCTCTCTCTCTCTCTCTCTCTCTCTCTCTCTCTCTCTCTCTCTCTCTCTCTCTCTCTCTTATCTGATAATTTTACTCAAACATCTACTTCAGTCTACACACTCAACTTCGGTAAAGCTTTTCTCGAAGTAGATCCAAAAAAATAATAGTTTACGATTTTTCTACATTTGGTATTTCATCAACTCGTTTTTACTCTCTCCTTCTTAGGAAGGAGTTGAACTGAAAGCTATTACAGTAAACGATTACAACAAGATTTTCCAAGTTGACGGTAACTGGAAACATGTACGTGTTTTAGAATAATATTACATCATTGAATCAAATCCAACATTTTTGCAAGTATCAAGTGGGAGACGCCAAAAAACTGTCTCACTCCTACTCTTTCGGTTTATTCCATTGTTACAGTACACTTGTTGAAATATATCGCATCTTTGATAGTTATGAACTAAATTACTTAATTGCTCTAGCACCATTCGATCCATGAATGCGTGAAGTTCACAGTTCTTCCTACATTCGAACCAATCAACGTGTTGATACGATCTCACGTTCTCCGATATATATGTGTAGAGAATTCCAAGGCTGCCTTGAGCCGGAACTTCCGTTTCGTGGGTGCGGTTAATTCCATGCTCATGCCTTGCATTTCATTCCGGCAATCACTGTGAGGTTGCACAGTGTTGTAAAATATGTATATAACGTTATTAGATGCGATATATAGGGAACTGTGTGAGCGAACGCGCTGTCGAGTTTAGCGATCCGCGAAACCCTCACTCTCACCGTCACCGCCTCGCCGTCTCACTTCCTATTCGTCGTAAATGCACGCGTCTATACTGGACTAGCAATACGTGTCTATTGGTTTACTTGGTAACTAAAACTATAACTTTACGACATTAACCATGTGTAATACAAACTACGTCCTTTCCTTATAAGATATAACAAACTGTTTTCCCCGAGCTACGGTATACTATATTATTGAAAAAAAAAGGAACACTTGTACCCCTCTCTTACTTTACGACTTCTAGAAACAAGTATGATTTACAGTTGAGAACCTACTATCGACAGGAAACTGTAACGATTATGTGCGTTCGATAAATGTCAAGTTAAAACTATCCGTTTGACATAATGATATATTAGTTCGAAAAGATTTGGTCTTTATTGACATTTATTAATATTTATTAGTATTTAATAATTAATTCAAACTATTGCAAGACACGGTGCAATGATTTACCACACATTCATTTTATACAGTGGTAGCGGAAATATTAACTAATGTTATTGTGATTTTAGGTGATCCCGGCCTGTTTCCTGCTACTCGCCGAAGCGCGAAGAGTCCAGATTCGGCAACGAGTAGCAGAGCCACAGATTTACTACGAAGATGAAGAAGCAGGTCAAGCTGCCGACACAGACGATTACGTTCCAGTCTATCAACCACGTACACGAGCACTTCCTTCGCCACGTTCGAAGGACACCTTGCATGCTTCAAAGCCTCCACCGGTACAAACAATAAGAAACTATAACAAGGTGAACGACGATGGATCATTTACTTTCGGTTACGAAGCAGCCGACGGCTCTTTCAAGGAGGAAACTCGTGGTACGGATTGCGTCGTACGAGGAAAATACGGCTACATCGATCCTGACGGCAACAAACGAGAATTCACGTACGTCTCAGGCAATCCTTGCGACCCGAACGCTCCTAAAGAAGACGACGATGAATTGCCACAGAAAGAAGATGAAGAAATCTCTGGACCTGCCAATTATCCGCAAGTAAGACCAGTGGCCCGGCCGATTCGACCGACCTACCACACGACCACTTCTAGACCTCCGACGACGATCTTCCAAACCGAGTATCAACTCGACGATAATGCCAGCCAGGAATTGGAGGAAGTAAAACCCGAGCTTCGTCCTTCAGCTTTCAAAAGACCGCAGCACCAATTCGTCCATATCGCCGCTGAACCCTCGTCCCCGCTTTACGAATCTACTACTAGTCCATCGCTTTACAGGCTTGCTTCATCCGCGACCATTCCTCGTTATCAATCGCAAACTACCCCAGCGCCCCTCCGAACACAAGCTACGCTCAGTCCAATTATTTACAATCCTATCGAATCCAGCACTCGTGCCGCTATTTCTCGCCAACGCCCTCAGTCCGTCGCTATAACCCCTAGGCCTCGCATTGCCCAAGTAGCAGCACAATATGTTTCACCAGGTAGCACAGAGAGGCCTGGCGTCGTATATGCCCCACGCACAGTCGCAGCCGTACGTTCGACCACCACCGCAACGCCCCCGTCGCAGCACCTCGACTTCGCTGCTGAACTTGAGCGATACGTCAACACTATCGGTAGCACAAGTCCGAAGCCCCAAATCAATAAGCCAGGTCCCACTGCAGCCCGCCCTGACCCCATCTACCAGTCAGAGCTGATTTATGATCCCGCTTCTGGTCAGTACAATACTCAGCTATATCAAAGTTTACCACAGACCGTAGGCGATTTTAGCCTCAGTCACAAACTGCAACCATACGTAGCCCAACCCCAGTCACTTGTAGGCCTGCAGCAGAACCCGTTATATAGAACAGCAGCCGCATCCGCACCAGTCCAAAGCCAGCTCCCCAGACAGCCCGTTCAACCTCAGCAGGCGATCTACAGAAAACAGCAATCGCAGCAGTTCCAACAATCGGCGCAGCTGTACGCCCAGCAGCAGAGGCGCCAGCAACAGCCACAAAAGTTCCAATTGTTGCAGGAAATCCAAAGGGATCCGCAAGCATTTTACTACGTTTCCCCGCAGACTCAGCAAGCAACAGGTCTTTCCGTTGGTCAAATTGATCAGTTCCTCCGCGGACACCCTAAGAATTATTAATTAAGTCGAGTCATTCATGTTTTTTCTGTAATTCACTTGCCCTCATTGCTCATTTCAGTGTCACCTTCTTTCCATTTCGACTTTAGCGTATTTACCACCAGCACTATTAGACAAACGTTGGCTTAACAGCCATCGTGCGAAAAAGTAATTACGCTCCTGCCGAAAAGGAAATGCGAATTTTATCCTTGACGACTAATATTGTGAAGAACTGTCAGATCAATAAAGTATGAACGAATCCCGCTGTCAGTTCACCTTGTTCGAACAAACAGCACGATTCGTTCTGACGCGGAGAGAACTTTAGGGAATAGTATTGTTGACGAAATTGAAAATCTCCTTTACTTATGCTAGTTTATATGGTTTTTACAGAGTGATTTGGATTACTTTGGTACGGACTGACCTACAATTATTATATAACTGTCGCATGTCGAGCATTTACAGCAAGAACTCAACCGGTTTTGGAATCTGAAACAAGAACAAACCGAAACATCAAAAGGACTATCCCGATTCTTGATCGATAGTTCGAAGTTTTCTGCCACGATCACCGTTGCCGCGCTTGATCGGAAACCAGTGAAAGCATAACTGACGCAACAAGCATGCATGCAAGCACGCGAGATCAATTACCTTGGCAATTTCGATCGATTCCAACGTGCTAATTTCATACCTGCATCGAAATGTCTCCTTGGGACATATCAACTGAAACTCAAACGACCTTCGGAGAGACAAATTAGTTTTCAAAATTTTTCACGGAAGATATCTTTGTATATTTGTGATTTTCCTTGAGTCAGGATCAATCTACACGTTCATTCTACTAGACGTCACTTTTCTATGCAAATGTCAACAACGTTTCTCCAGAAAACGAAATGTGTTTAACATGATCAAAGGATACGGATGGCAGAATTCAAGATTCGAGGTTCCAGACTCGATCGGCGCCATATAAACGGTCGTTGCATAATCAGCCAACGTGAATTTTCGCATATAGTCTGGGCGTGTTTATTCACCGCCGCATGCGACAAGTTTAACGGTCTTCGATGAGACTGCGCGTGTGTACTTTACTTTCATTGGCGCGACCGAATCGTGTAACATTTCTGCAAACTCGATAGTTCAGGTGTTCATATACTTTCCCCGCTACATTCCGCGTTTCCCGTGTACGGTCCCATAAACCGTTATCCCCTGCATATGAAACTCCGCTTCTGCGTTGTTAAAATGTCTCTTTCAATGAGTTCTTTAAATTAGAATTAGAGGACATCCTTGCGTCTAAGTGTAATTATTCACTAATATGTGGCAATAAGTGCGACTTTTGTAAAATCAACGATGAATTATTCGATAATTCTATGCATATTAATCGGTTCGCAAACATTTCCACTAATTCTAATTTTACGAATAAGCGCAATTGAACTATTCTAGTAAGGAATGATGCGGATACTTGTGCAGTACTAATTTATAGACTTTGAATGAAATGTGCATTGCAAAGCCTATTCATTACGTTTTATTCATGACAATTCGTTACTTCGAAAATACATGTAGCAATGGAAATGAAGCACTTACTGATCATTGATGTGCTACTATTTCTTACGTGATCGAATTCTCAAAATGCTCGCGGTCTTAAAATGTCGGAGCCTCAATTTCAACAAGTGTCATAAGATCGCTTCAAGTGTTATCATCTTATTCAATTAAATTACATTCTATATAATTTTAATACCTTTCCATATTTCAATCTTATGATAAAATTTAACAATTTTTCACAGACTAACTTCAGATATTTTCTCTCGTGTCTTTCAAAAATTGTAAGATAATGCAATATGTTAGATTAGAGTCTGTTTACATAAACACAACTTTTACAATATAAACTCATTGGCAGTACAGACTGTACATCGAAACAATTGCCATACGGCGAGAGTCTGGATAAAGGGGCCCTAGTTTAGATCAACGGCATAATCGATATGAGGTTTCGGTCGTTTTAAAATCGGAAGTAAAATAAGTCAGCGGCTGATTGCGTAACATTGCCTGACCTACCGTTTAATCAAGATTTTTTTCTTTGTTTTATAGTGTAACATTTTTGGAGATTTCGTAGAACAAATATTTGACGATACACGTTGTACATATATACAAATAATTTTTAAGATAAATGTACTTAATAGCCGTATATTAACTATCGATATGAACCATTTTATCACTCAATTACTTAAATAAATAAAGTAATTTCGTTAATAGTATTTTTATACTGTTTGTAAGTTTACGACTATGAATAAAAAGACGTTATGGCGAAAAAGCGTACATTTAATTATGGTTGGCAATTCCTTCCTTGCTCTTACAGCACAGCTGTAACACAGTAAATTCCTAATAGCTTACCATAAAAGAATTTTCTGGCTGCGGTGTGATCCTTGTAAAGAAATGAAATATAAGTATCTCCACATATCATAAAGTAAGTATTTATAGTAAATAAAAGACGACTTTGTAATGCATTCTGTTTCAAAACGTTATTATTTAATCTAAACTGTTACCGCAGTAAGTATATAAACTGTGAAATTGATAAAGCTTGAGTTTGAAGTTATACATAGATTGAAATAAATTCATTAATTGTTTCAAAAATATTTCCCGTCTACCGAATAACGTATAGGCATTCTTCTGTAATTTTATATAACCCTAAGACTCGAGAAAATAATCATCGTTTTAAAGCTTATTTAATTTATTTGCATTGTGTAATGACTTCTAGTACCTTCGGACCATATATAGCCAAGTAAACTTTAAACTAAATTATTATTACAAGCTGAACGCGTAATAAATAATCTTACAATACATGTTCGATTATGTATACTAGAGAGTCCACCAAATTGATTGATTGCGATATATATAAAAGTTGTAGATATTTTTGAAGGAAGTCTCGTTATATGCTATTTAAATCTCGTTATATATGCTATTTAAATTATATGCTATTTAAATAGCATATAACGAGACTTCCTTCAAAAATATCTACAACTTTATACAATCAATCATTGATTAATTATGTATGAAAAATAATTTTTCTTCTGAATGTTGCCAAACCTCCCTCGCATTACATATTCCAAAAAATTGTTAAAAAAATGTATTAAAAGTCCGGACGAAAAGTACAAAAGTGATTAAATGTTTCTTATTTGGTTCTAAAAGTTTATAAATTAGTTCCTCAACTTTTAATGTCAAGTTTCTCAAATTTAAATTAAACTCTTTAATTTTATTTAAGATATTAGTTTAGAATTTTATTTAGTTCTTAATTCTTAATTGTTTGATTTTTATTTAGTTCTCAATTTTCAAATCTCCAATTTGTAATTCACAAGTTTTGTCATTAAAATATTTCATAAATCTACATATTATCAAATGTCACAATGTACTGATAACCTCCACTTGTGAAACTTTCGGATATCGGTTAAATTTGTTTCAATCCCGTCAGTGCGATTTTATAATACTTCGAAAAAAATGAGAATTTTCGAGGTCGAACCATATTTTCAGTTCATATATCTCTACATTAGTATTGAATAATAATTTCAAATATCTTACCTTGGTAGAAAATTTAACGTGGCCTTTCCATGGCCACGGCTCCAGAATAATGGCGCTCGCGAGGCCATGTCAATTTTTTTACCAGGCCTGTATTTTTTAAATTAAATTAAGTTTGTTTTAAGGATAACATAATTTTTTAAATGAAATTAATTTTTTAAGAATAATTTTTATCACATTCCTTTATATAAGAATAAAGTTTATCAATTTCACAAAATTTCTGATTCAAGTCTACAACTTCAAAATACTTTTGTTATGCGCGCTATCTAATTAATTACATTTATATTATAGTATATATACTTTTACTGAAATCGATTTATTTGCACATATCGTTAACAATATATAATAAATTAATTAGTTAATCAAGTAAGCGACTATTTCGGTTCATATTTCGAAATATGAAAATCTTCGCATGTCAATTATGATAACAAATAATATCGTACCCTGATCACATAATAATTTTGAACATCTCATTATACGATATATTATGTTACGCGTACCAATGATTGTATATAGGCTTCGCAGCTTTTTTATATTCGCACAAGAAGCATTTTATTTCGCAGTCGGCCAAACACTGTTCATATACGGAAATGACGTCCTTACTTGGAAAAAAGAAATGGAAAAGCGTACTGCATTCTTTAGGTGTAACGAGCACGTTATTACAGCGTTGCACTTACGTGAATTTGTGTGATGTTAATTATAATTTAAGTTGGTCGTAATTCTTGATGGAATAATCGCGGAAATTCTATAATTTTTGGCTTGGATAGGAAGCCACTATTTTTTCTCTGCTGAATTCCTGCATGAGTATTTTTCAAAATTGGAATCATTTTAAACGGATATGGCAACTAATGATCGAGTTAAAGTGACATATGATTATACAATTCGGGAAGATATATTGCCATCATGGATTATTACTTCATCATTGAAATTTCTGTATTTAACCTATATTTTATGCGAATTGTATTCTTAATATAATCAATATCGGATAGAAAGTCTGTAAAAGTGAATTTGTATGAATAATTTCGTATTTTACTTTTATTTTCATTCCTCTGTGAAAATTGAAAGTGAAAATCAGAATACTACAAGTTAGTAGGCTTCTATTTTCACTGGATCACTCAAGTCCACATTCGATGCTAATGAGATTGTTTTAACCCCATTCTCACGTCGTAGACGTTCTGATAGTCAAGGTTTATCTTTTTTTTTCTTCGAAGACAATGACTTTTCAGCACCAAAAACGTAAATGTGTGAACGTACCTGTGGATCAATAGAGGAGTTTTAGGTGTTTTGCATTTAATTGTACTCTGTTTATTCAATCTTGAATTTTATTCTTCACAATTACCATACGGAAAGGTACTATTCAGAATTATTCGCCTCCATTAGTAATGTCCAAAATTATTATGTAAACCAACAGTTCTCAATAGTTAAAATTAATTACTATTGGCTTAAATGGTAAATTCGAACATTACATAGTATACCTTTCCATTCGTGGTAATAAATGTTATTGAAATGTAGGACATGATTGAAAAATTACTCGAAATAGGTAGTGGCATATGACTGGATGAAGCTTGGAAAGTATGCAAAACTAAATATGTATACTATCGTAAAATGCATGTATCATACATTTGCAATATAACTGTAATTCTCTATTTCTAACTTCTATAAGCTCTATCTCTAAATCAAAGAGGGGCCGGAAAAGTGCCCATTTTTCGTATCACGATTTTAGTATCGTAACCAGCGCAAGGTACAATCTTATGCTATGACATTAATCATAAAAAAGTTTTGAATTGAGAATAGGTCTGGATTTTGAGTTGTAGGCAACAAAAATTCACAATTTATCTTTAAAAAAAAAAAATATATATATATATATATATATATACAATCTACATAAGGAGAAATCATCGAGTAAAGAAATGATAATTGCTATCATCGAGTTCCAGTCATAAATGTATGTCCCTCTTTCCAAATAAAGAAAATTCCTATCAAAAAATATTTTACATTTGCATCGCATTTAAAGTCTGATAGTCACAATAACAGATAATGTTTTCATTGTTAACTTTTCCTTGTCAATAATTCTTTGTGCAGTTCACGCACGACATGCAAACACGTGGCAATGTCTACTGTACATCCACCTTTCATTTGCACGGAAACATGGGCTATAGTAATGTTTTCCGCCTATTTTTGTATTTACTTTCCAAAGTAATTTATTGAAATGATAAATTAACTGATTTATTTAGACTGGAAAATTCTACAAACCCAAACATGAAGTACCTCTTTTCACTAAAGAAAAAATTCATTTTTTTAATACTACGTTTATTTTAAAAATGATGTCCTAGTAAAACAGGGGAAATTGGGCTGTGTATTTATTGACTCCTTGTTACATTTCTATCAAATTTATAAAATAATCAATAAATGTTATAATGAGCCAACGTGAATGATATGGAATTGCCAACGATAAAAAGAATTTTTCTTGAACCATCCAAAAAACTATGTGCAATTAAATTGCTACCAGTACAATGGGATTGTCAATGATAAAAGAAAAATACTAAAATATACTACTTTTATATGTTTATTATATCTACACCATTTATAAAAAACACCATGGTATTTATATAATTACCATGATTGTTAGTGTCCAAGAACCGAGCGATAATATTGCTTAGGATAATTTTTCATATAGTTCCAAACCAAAAAAGGCCAGTAGTAAAATTTGATTCGATTGCTACTTTAATTATGGCGAATTATTTTCAATACCAAATTTACAGTTCCAATGACGCCCTTGCATGCACAAGGGGCCAATGGTTAGAACAATGACATCAAATGTTCGTGTACAACCATTTAATTGCAATGCATTTAAATAGACCGCAAAGTCCAACCAAAAATAATTCGGTATACAATTATGTACATTAGTATAGCATCAATTGAATAAAATGTTTGTATTCAACTTGTTTGCTTGAAATTATACGATAAATTAACTCGTGCATTGCTATTCACCAGTTTTTTGATACTTTATCCCATTAAAATAACCCAGTTTGATCAAATCTATTATTAAGATATCATAGAGTATCTTTTTTTTTTAATGAATGCCACATTATCTTCTTATGATCTTTGTAATTACATGAGTAATTTGAAATTATTTTGTTATATAAAACGTTAATTCATCACTTGTGAGTTTGGCCACATTTTAATTTTACGGCAATCGTAGAATAATTAATTCAGAAAGTTATTTCTTCCGGAATATAAAACATTCCAGATGAATATTAATGTTCACGCAATACTGGCATGCACACGAATAAAACAGAAGACATTATATATTATCGTTTAGAAAAATTTTAGTCATGGAAAACTATAAAAGATGACAGTTGTTGCACAATTTTTTACTCTTCCTTCAACATTAGTTCGAAGAACACTCGAAGGTAAAAATAAACTTTGTAGTATACTAATTTTGTATTTAGTTTTTTATATTCAAATTTCACTCAATGTTTATATATATTGTTATAAACCAATGCCTAGAAAAGTGGCTTGAAAATTGTTTTACCGTTGTTTTTTCTAATTTATAGTTCTTAGAAAAATAGATATCCTATTCTTTTGATAATGAGAAATATGCTTAATACTACTCTTAATTTATTTTACATCATATACCGTATCTATATAGAAAATTACACGATAATAGTGTAACTATAAGTTAAATTAAAACAAAATATGGGATGCATGTTTTCTTATGATATTACGGTCATACCTTATATTGTTTATTCCACTATTACTAACTCTACTGTAATAATCTATTAAAAAATGTAAGGCAGATTCCGTATACATTTGTAATATTTTACCATAATAAACAAAAGAAACATTTAAATATAAGAATAGGTTTAAAACTTAAAAAAAAAAAATGTAATTTATCATGGCTTTATATCTATTCATATAAATTTACAGAAATTTACGAATAAATTTGATAAGATGCAGTCTGCACTGACGATATTCGCAATATGTACAATTAGTGTATTTTTCACCGTTAACGCTACTGCGAAGTACGGTATAAATGCGGACCTGAGTGTGCCCGCAGGCTTAGGATACGGTCACTTGAAAAAAATGCACTTTGAAAAGACAAAATCGATTTCAATCGGGCAGAAATTACCAAGTATTGAAATTCAGGGTAGTAAATCGGGGCGAATCTCGCATAGAAGAATATTAAAACATAATGGTGGATTGAACACAAAAGTGGTACATCTTCCAAATAGCGTAGAACAAGTAGCCGAACCTTCTGGAACTACTTCTGGACCTACGTTAGTACTTGAGGATATTAAGACCAAACTTCCAGAACCAATCCAAAGCTCGTGTTGTTGTTGCCAATGCCCCAGCCAGTGCAATTATCCCACAGATCCCCGTTATACAAATGTGGAGCAACCACCTTTGAATTTTGAACAAGATAATTCAGGTAAGATTTATTAATTTGCAGCATAATATTTTGATAATAATTACAATATACACGGAAAAAACGACTTGATTGAAATAACTAATTTATTATTGGTTGGAGATTTTTTAGTTGACACAACCACTAACTTGTCGATGGTAGATCAAATGTCGAAAAAATCCATTTTGTTCAATCTACCGTTTGTAACTAGTTGGAAAAAAAACCATGCTACTAACCCAATTAGGTAGACTAAACAATTTATTTGTTGTTCCAACCAATTATATACCTAAAGTAGTATACGAAATGAATTGTTAACTGAACTATTCGAAAACAATTAAGTGAAAATAGTTCAGCGTTCAGAGCACTAAGACAGTTGGTTGGGGTGCTCAATTTTTTGTGTTGTCCTAACCAAGTCGTTCTTTTTTCGCATACATATATCATATACCCCACGCAGCACGGGACGTCCTCGGAACATCCTCAAATGTTCCCGAGTATCAAAAAATATGCAGATATAATGTACAATATCCTCGATTTGTCCCGAATATCTTGTATTTGGATATTCTATTTTTTTAAGTGCCAGAAAATACCCATCTATAAATGTTTGAAAGTAATATTTTTTAATTACTATAAAAATGCATTTACAATTGTCCTGAGGACGTCCTGAGGATCAAAAAAGAGGACATTTGGAGGTCCTAAGAAAGTCCTTGTAATGTGGGGGACATTATTTAAAAGAATAAGATTTGTATACATCAAAATATATAAATATGTTATAATTAATTATATTGTTAATTATGAAATTTCATCAATATCTTTTTCAAATATTCAAAATTATTGTTTAATACACAAATATAATTGCATACCAACAATAAAAGTAATTGCACGAAATAGATTTCTATTTTATCTACGCAATTCTTCTTTATTTAAAAGAACAATTCATCCAAGGATATTTTTGTGAAATTGTGAAATTATAACACCTGCAATATTCAATAAAATGTCACAGATATATATGTAACTTTGTCACGTAACTTATTAGCCGATAGATGATATTCTAAATAAAAACACAGCTAAATTTTGATTAATGCTTGAATGAAATTAGTAGAAAATATAAAAAAAGAAGTTTGTAATTAAAATTAGTGTCTAAGATTTTTTAAAACTTACATGAATTACATGAAATATCATTATAAAGATATGACAAAATGCATGTTTATATTTTATCTGGTTCTATAAAACAGAAATACTTTCAATGATTTCAGACGAAATTAGTGCGGACAACTTGTATTCCAGTCGTAAGCGCTAAAAATTTAATGAAAAATTGTGAAGACGTATGTAACCAAAATTTTTAAATTCGTTGAATATACGTCATGAAGATACTAAAAATTAGCCAGTATTTAATAACTTTTATTTAAAAGTACCAAAACCTTCTCCCAAATAATACCTCATTACTTGTAAACGTATTTACCAACTTATAAGATAGATAATGATAATAATAATCATTTAATTTTAATGAAACAATTTGTTCATGATTAAATTTAAAAAATGTATTTATGTCAATGAAATTTTGTATGCGTTTATTGTAAAATAAATACGTCCAATAAACGATATTAAATATAGTAATATAATATTATGCATTTGTATCGGACATAATATATAAAGATTCTCCATGACAAAGATTACTGTCCGAGAATAAACCTTAAATTTGTATTTTTCGGTTGAAATATATTCTTATAACAATTGTATTTTTATAATAACACACAGCAACTTCATATGTATTCCGAAATATTATATAAGCACATGTCTTTGTGTAAATATCGCAGCAGTTTGCAATTATTAGTACGCATGTAAGTTCATTGAGATACATACAGTATACGTCCAATAAATTTTAAATTCTTCGAAAAATTTAAATTATTTGAACTTTATTATCATAATCAAATGTAAAAATAAATATGTAATTAAATTCTTAGTAGAAATTAACCATAGCACCACCGTTTTTTCTACTAAGACTTAAAAACTGTTTAAAAAGTCAGATTATACGCAATACTAAGTTCAGTATTATATTACAAGAAGTTTTCAGAATAGTCTCCGTATGAATAGCGTCAGTTAATACACTCGAGCATGGTCAGTTGCATTAGTAAGGGGTCATTGAACAAAATTTAGAAACGTGTAAGTCTAGACCACACCAAATTATATTGTGCATATAATACAGTTCAGATACTACGTAAGTATTTAATGGAGAAAATGAGTAAATGATTTCGCCAAAGTGAAAATCGTTAAAGCATTTAAATGCTTCTATATGGACCATGCCGTATATATATACATGATTCAATCTTGTTGGGTAGATTTAATTGAACATGCAGTTTGTGATGACACTGTACTATGATGACAGCCCTCTTCACAATTTATTTCTATAACAAGATCGAATTACTCATAAAAATTAAATTCGTTTTAAATTCTTTATTATTGTGATGTTCGCAGTTATTTCTAAAGATTTAATAATGTAGGATATAAGTAATTAAAATGATCAAATCCCATAACGGCTGATCGAAATGCGAAAATCTGGATTTTTACCATATTTTATAAGATAAGGTTTTCTATGTTGGTGATTACGAATTGACCATGTCTAGCAACATCTGTCAGTAATTTATGCGCAATAGAATAAAGCAAATGATAGTTGGCGTTAATGTTATTCTTGTCTTTTTTAATGATGTTGCCGAGAATTACGTGAAAGAGAGTACATTTCTCGTTGGTTGCAATCTCACTGTAATCAAGTGGTGCCGAAAGAAGCAAACAATCGCGTGTGGTTCTCATGTTGAAAATGTTGCGGTCAATTTGAATCTATTGAACAAGGCTAGCGATAATGCTAAAACCATGCATGCTGTAATGCACTTTACAGGGCAAATAAATTTTATATACTATATATGCCCTTGACCATGAAATAAATTATATTACAATGATATTCTTCTTTTATTATATATGCAAAATCATAAAAGATTGCCAGCACATATCGGAGAGCCAACTGCAATATCGTAGATTTTGTAAACTGTAATTCCACAATAAAATATACACATATTTAGAAACAACTTTTTTCTGTTACGTTATAAAGAAAAGATAAATGACAAGTTACACGCTTCGCTAGATTATTAAAAATTATGTAACGTAATAATCGGACTAAATCATAATTACGACATTAAGCGTTCTCTTACCAAGTACCGATGATTGTTATTTTTAATTAAGTAATTTCAACGCGTGAAAACAGTAACAATGAATTTACTCACGTTTAATAAATCACTCCTCTACGAGCATCAATAACTTTCCCAATAATTCCTCGATCTGGAAACGTTGTAAATGTCCGTTCCGCCAAATTATCAATTGACGTTTTCGGGTCAAGCGATTATTGTTGTGTCAATCTGAATCATCCATTATATTTTACAGACCTGACTTTAAATTCGTAAGGTATATGACTTAGTAGTAATCTAAAACACCCTGATACAGGGTATTTCAAGCCTTTACCATTGTTTTTTAACAATTTTGTCACGTTATTAGTCTAATCTAAAATCTCATCAGTTATAAGTTTTAGCGAGTCACTACAATCGTACAAAAGCAGAATCGCGTATCATTCGTTGAAAACAAATTGTTGGACAAAATTCTACTCACGTTGAGGTTAAGCTAGCGTGTTAAACTGACGTTAAACTAATCCATATACATTATATGCTTAAAAACGTATTCTGGGGGTCAAGAATATTATTATTTGAAATTATTATTTGAAATTACCGCTCTTAATCATTCGGATCATTAGAATAAGTTCTATCTGTAGATTGAGAAGCTGATAAACGTCGATTACTTTTTGAATATATATTGACGCAATTATTTGTGTAAAATGTTAAGTCAGCCCATGCGGCCCGGATGTCGAACATTGCATTTTTTCTCATCATTTCTTTTGACAAATTATCAATCTCGTTTCGCACAATATTCGAATGAGGGATACACTAAGTGGTGATTAGGATCTTAATTGTTTAATGCATATTAATAAGATCACAAACACATAAGCTAACAGCCTCGTGGCAGCAACGGCGGGATGTAGCCTATCTGGACCTTATCAAAAACGTTGTATGAAATGCGAGGAAATTGCGTGATGTAATAATTGTCCTGTGGGAGTGACTCGATTCGTACGACCGACACAATGCTAGTGTTGCAGACGTTGGGAACTTTTGTTACACATTTTATAGTCTACTACTGTTCTAAACCCGACCGTCAACTCCCACGTGGCTTTCACTTGTCCCCGTGAATCTTAACGTGTATCCTTGTTTTTGCGATCTTTCTTTGCATCCCTGCTATCCCCTGTCGCCTCATACTTCCTCTGGCTAAATCAGCAATTTGTCCTTATTACCTCGTCGATTCCATCTCTTCTTCTCGAGCTTTCCCGCGTGTATTCATACCCTCGATAATTAACCAAGAACATTTCTTCGGCAAACTGTATCGATAGACGTAGGAAAAAGTGAAATTAAATGATACATTGTCTTGTAACAATTACGCTTTTCACTTACACCGTATCGCTCTACTACACATGTTACAATAATTTATTGACCCTGCGATGTGATGACGACGATAAAAATGGACTTCTTAAATACATTATAAAAATGCATAAAAGAAATATACAAATTAAAAATATAATAGCATAGATTGAAAAAAATAAAATAAAAATTGTACTCCATTTTAATGTATTCGTATTTTCAAAAATGTCAATAAAAATTCTTCTATTAAAGATATAATACTATAACATAACTACGCAATTCAAAATTTAGTTGTTTTTTCAAGACGATCACCAAAATATGATACTACCATATATGGTTTATGGCTCTTAAGTTTTTAAGAGCACATTTTTACAAACAATACCTAAAAAACATTGCTGTTGAGATCTTAAAGTTTATAGGATATTTGTGTTTTTTGGTAATTAAGATATTGATATTGATGTATCACACTTATAAGCATTAAACATATATTAATCACGTCCATAACGTACATGTTAATCTGCTATTTTGTAATTTTTTTAGGTTAGACTCTCAGTTCTAGAATGTGTGCTTAAAAATTCAGCAAACGGGATAATCAGCTGATGTAGCTCTTAAACTTGTAACTAATTTGTTAATTCATAATATTACAATTACTTAATATTAATATTACAATTTAAACATCATCCCCAATGCTACTCATAGTAATTTCGAGGTTTTCTTTCAAATTAATTCTGAGGGAATTCGAACTTCTCACACAGCGACACGAAATAGTAGATTTCGTAATAGGAACGTTACGGGATAATCAGCCAAAATGATCTTAAACGCGTTGCAAACTTTACATTCGTGTATAATCATTTTTCCTCAACAGGTTTTTCGATCGAATCCAGCTATACGTGAAACAAAAAGAGAAGTAGGTGTCAGAAGCCCTAAAGTGTACTACCAACGATTTATGTCCTAATACTTATATATATGGGACCAGAAAAAACTGTCCAGATACAGTTTTCATTTTCTACTACATAATTATAAATACGGCATTATTGGTAGTAATTTTAATAAAGATTATAAGAAAATGATTAAATACATTGTTAACATTATAATGACTTTATTATGATTTTATTGTGAATTTTTTAGAAAATTGTTATTGCTGTGATGTAATATAAGGTGTCGGACATGACATGGACATAATAACGGATTTCTGCAAAATTTTTATCATTCGATTATAGTTATATATGTATAATAGCCTACTATTACTAGAATGATGTTCCGTACATGATATATTATGTGGGATCCCATTAAGGGATCGCATCCTAGGTATATGGAACTCAATTTTTCATCGATCTTTGCATAAAATGTTTTAAATACTTATTTAATTATCTTACCACTATAATATTCGCAAACTATATTAACTTTTTTTGATTACAATTAATGAAAAATAAAGCATTGGAGAATATACGATTTTGTTATTTTAAAGACGTAATATGTGCTAACGAAAGATGCATTTACGTTTCGACTCTTAAGATATGCGAACTTAAAAAATAATACACTAAGAATCATATGACAAATATAAAATAACTAAATAATGGCAGTAAGTATCGTTTATTATGTTAACTTCTTTAAAAATGTAACTGAGAAGCATATCTAAAAAGACAAAAACAAAAAAATCTTCCTAGCAATTTCTACAACGTAGTAAATTGTGCTTGTAATCTAGACAAACGCATTAAGTTAGGTATCTCGCGTGCACATTTTTAAGATCTGAAAGAAATTATGCAAACCTTATATTTCTGACAAGAAAATATAGTATTACGTAGTAGATTATAAGTCGAATAATTGTACATAAAAATACCATTTGCCTTAGGACTTGACATGTGCATTTAATAATTGTCTGCAGATATGATTTTATAATATATAGGGAATGTTAGGTTTGTTTTATTCGCAGGCACTAAAGGAATTGTAACGATGGAATGGGAAAGTTCCTTTTGCGTTAAGCAGGAGTCAAGTAAGCATCACTATTCAACTTATAAATATGTATAGTTTAATCGAAGTCAATATATAGAAATATATTTGTAGTCGACATATAAACATTGAAAGATCAATCCTTGATTGCCTTTATTTTCTTGTGTGGGTTTAATAATGACATAGTAATTTTTTACGAAAAAATGCAACGTTAAGCAATATTTAATTTTCAATTAAAGTTTTTTGATTTGACATAAATAAGTATTAATGAATCCTTAATTTTCACCTGCCATCTGAAGGCAACTGTACTTAACTAGACGGAACGTACTACAGTTTTGATGGTCAAATAATATAGAAGTTGAATAAAATTCAACAAAGTGACATTTGATTGTACATTAAAGACACATAGGTATAGTAAGCGCTGTTATTTTTAATTCAATTTTTTTAAGTTGGCGAGAAATTGTCCAATTTGATAGGTATTTTGAGATAAATATTTAATACTAAAATTATAATAATTTATAAAACAATAATTCTTTTAAAACATTAATAAGTTCAAGCAATGCTCGTAACACCATTATTGAAACGATTATAATGAAAAAAAAAAAAAAATGATATTTTAGCAACAAAATTAATCGTGATATCCATCTCGTATGCAAGATGCTAAACTTATTCAAACTTTGATTCCCAACACAGTATAACGACTGGTATTTTTGGGTGTCGTCAAGGTTGAAAACGTCGTAGCGGGAAGAGTTCCATTCTGCAATGCGAAAGGGTGGTGGATGAGTATTGTAACACTATATAACGGTGCTCGACACCCCGCTCGCTGCATTGTCAACATTCACCGCATCTGCGGTACCATGGTTCCCAGTCGTAAGGTACTTCTTTCGCGTTACTGTTCCCATTACGAGTGATCCCGTGTTTCATAAAACTTGTGTTTGAAATACAACGTAAAAATATATAATAAATAATAATTAAAAAATATTTCAACTCAATGTTCTCTACTATGGATGTAATCAGTGATTAAACTTCATTCGTAAAATTGACATTTATTTGCCTTTGTTCTTCAACTAATGAGAATGTAACAGGTGCCAAATTAACACCATAAAAAATAATTTCAAAATAAAAATTATTTTTGTTTACAATATTTGTGAAAATATTCAATAACGGTTGGCGAAGTGCATTCTTAGTGGTGATTAAGTGCATTCATTATAGAAGCCCTATAATGATAAACAACGTTTACTTTTTTTTAATTATTAAATAATATTATGCATTTCTAATTAATCAAAGGTTTTGAGTATATAAATAATGATAGAAGTCATAAAATTATATTTAAAATTTTAATTATCTATATTGTAATTAAAGATGACGCCATGGCTGATGGCATTTATCTGCCTGGCAACGGCCGGATGTTCCAATGTTACTGATCAACAAACATCTGAAAGTCAACATGATCAACAAGTTGCCATTCTAAAACAAATTAGAAAGGTCAACGAAGACGGATCCTATTCATTTGGCTACGAGGCTGGCGATGGATCGTTTAAGGTAAGTCAATCCGTTTTAAAAAGAATGTCATAAAATCCCAAATATTTCAGACTGTTGTATTTATAGCTTTAAAAATCATTAAATTAGTAATGTTGCAATATCAATCATTTCTTAAATCTATATGATATTTATTAGGTCGAGAGTCGGGACGTATTGGGCAACATTAAAGGTACTTTTGGATTCGTCGACGCGAATGGTGAAATAAAGAGGGTGTCGTATTCTTCATCGAATGGGACGGGCTTTCAATCATCGACTGTAACTCCGTTGCAGGAACAAATATCTGTCGTTCAGAGTATACCACGAATAAATCGTACTTCCACTACTAGAAAACCAAATGTTATCTATACGTCATCCACTGAAACAGCGTCAAAGTCCTCTGTAGTTCAGTCGATAGCGAGATCCCGAAAGCCAGGCTCTGCTACAACCTCGTCGACAACGTCGACTACAGAAAGTACACACAAGCCAACGTTTATTAGAAGTAAGGGAAGGCATCGATACGTCTTGGCAGGTCAGCAGCGACCAATAATTATCGACGGAGATGTTGAAGTTGAAGATTCGCAAATCAATCGGCCAAATGTTAACGATCGAGACAATACTAGAAAAATCACTTTCCCTAAGCGTCCAGTTGATCACGGTCTTCGCCCCATCACTGAGGAATTCGTAGATAAAGATGACGACATTCCGATTACTACGGGCAATAGTTTGAGAAGACAACTCCAAGAAGAAACAACGAAATCTACGCCAGCCCCCGTTGTTGATCCCGAAGACGACCATTCCGATGTTTATTCTGGGTCACTGTCAACTTCTCGCCCACTATTTACTACAACAGCACCACCGCGTGTTATTCAACGAATTCTGAGTCGAGCAGAGCAACAGAAACGAATCTATTCAAATCAAGAAAATCGCGGACCAGCAAAATTCAGTCAGAAATATGAAAGTCCATCAATGTTCGAAGCAGAAGCAAAGGTACAAGAAGATCATACACCTTTACAGCAGATTCTTGTTCGAGCATCACCAAGAACATCCACTGATTCACGAGACTACGTGCGTCAGGGTACCGAACCCATTTACGTTAGGCAGCATCCTGATCCATATTTGAGGGACCTTTCAACAAATGGAATTTTAGTGCAAACCGCACCAAATTCTCCAGATGAAGATCAAAACTACCGAGCGATTCCAGTAGGAAGACTGCTTTTCCGGCCAGTTTCAACTCAGCAATCTCTGTACACCACGACAACGGATGCAAATGTTCAATACATCGCTGAAACACCTATTACAGAGCAAGAAGATACTGTTCGGGTTCCACTTAATCCAACGTACGTTCCTCGCCAAAGACCTTACGCTAGACAGCCTCTACTTTATGCTGATCAAGACATAAGAGCAAGACCAGTCATGCGTCCCGTAGTGGTGCACCCAGTCGCTCCACATCCTGATGATAGAGAATATCCAGTGATGATGCAGGAACAACCATACAGAATGAAGCAAATTGCGCTTCCTCCAGAACCTCCGAATCCAATTCCACCACCGCTTAGCCGTCGAGATTTTCAGCTACTTCTTAGACGACTGCTCTTTAGTCAATATGGAGCTGAAGCATTAAATTATCCGAAAAGATATCTTGAAGATGCTCTATACGATCAACAGCCATATGCGTCTTACCAGTCCACTTATCGGGCCCCAGTTCCAAGACAAGACGTCGTATACGAGCCAAGTGAGCTTAACTATGGAGATCGCATGGCTTCTAGACGACCTGTATTTACAAGGGCCCTTAGTTCTGCATATCAAGGGAATCAATATGAAGAATATCCAGAGACCAGGTACCCTAAGCGTTTCTATAGGCAGAAAGTTTATACACCTGAATACACTGAAGATGGAGAAGAAATCTTACCTCCACCGATCAGAGAAGCTTTGTTACTAAGAATGTTGCAGCTAGCCATCAATTCCGAAAGATCGATGCCAACGGAGCCTCTAATGGCTATAAACCCAGCAAATAGATATAAAAAATCAGGACCTGTGAGAAGTGTTCAGATCCTTGGTGAAGATATAGACGATGAAAAGAATATAATGAGGAAGAAGCTCGTGTAGGTATTTTCGCGCAGTATACCTAAACATTACTGCAATTGATTTCATTGTTAATTAAATATTTATTAACTGTTAATCAATGAATTAAATTAAATATATTTCTCATACATTTATTTTGATCACTTAAAGGCGTGCATTTTTGTTGTCAATTCTATTGTCGTTGTCATCGCCAATCCTAAGTTTTCACTAAAACTTTAAGCTGTGTAACAATGAGATTACAGTTTATCGAAACTTAAAGTAATATCTCATGTGCATCTTATATATTAAGTATGTGTTTCCTGAACTCGAACCTCGTTTACCCGAAAAACATACGAGTTTCGGCAATACGTTAAAGGCGTTAATATACTGCAATGCCCAACGTTTCTGTAAATACGACGAATTATGTAAACTGCGATGTAATATAGATTTATACAGGCGTAAAGTTTACGTCCATCGAAATAAAGAGTGAGATAAATGGATAAGAGTGTGAGAATTCATTTCGTAAGCCTTGTGGAACGGGCGTACCGGCTTGGCATAGGAATAATAACGTACTTGGCGCTGGTAATTAGCATCGAATTGCAACACAAGCGACTTCCCCGCGTGGCCGCGTAGCGCATGTACGCCGAGGGCGTCACTCATGGGATTTTATACGTGGTTTCCACGCATTGAAATCTCAATTACTTTTTACCGAACGAGACCGCAAACGGTCCCGGCGCAGTGGTAACTCATTTTGCGAAAGTAGGTATCTCATATTTCACATTTGTCACTCCGAAACAAAGAAATTGCACGGGTGCCTCATGCAAATCATTTCCGTACCGAATATTCCCAACATATTTAGAACACTTTCCTGGAAAACTGAATGACTGTCTTAGTCAGATTTGTTCTACTGCACGTAATTTTTGTTCCGTCAATTACTTTCGATGGCTGTCGAGTCGGAAGAAACAAACGAGCATTTAAGAATCCAATCAAGTAAATTCAATGAGAAATTCTTTGTTAATATTTTATTTAAAAGTACCATGTATATCATTGAATTATGTTCAATTGAAATTATTGCAATTGTTCACTGTACTCTTATAAATTATAGAAGGAAATTTCATATAATGTGTACAATAATATTTATTCTTCTGTCGGATTTCTTTATTACTTGTGAGAAACTATGAAATGATCGATTGAATACGTAAAACAAATCGTGTTACGAAAAATTCAAAAGTATATAGAGAAATTGTACATACTTATATGTTGAAGTACGAATAGGTTTGGAAGGTCATAATTTATATATGTTACGTGCGCGATCTCTAGGAAGTGAGCGATATATCAAGTGCATATATTTGTAGAAAGTAGCATTACGATGTTATTAAATAATGAGATAATACTATTCCCCTAATTACCATTTACGACAAACCGTGGTTATTTCCGAGTAACATGATTGTAAAATATTATTTAACAAGTAATCAAATATATTCATATTATTCTTTTTTAGAAATAGGTAAAAAACTGTGTTAACTCGGCATTTTTTCAGAAACACCATATTTTCGTTCCCAATAGGCCAATTAATGAATTCACTTTAATTCGTTACATATGAGCGAACTTTTCACAGAAGAACTCTTAGAAAAATAATGCACTTTGCAAAAATATCTCACACTAAATGCGTGCACACAATAAATGAGGAACCTCCGCGAAGGCAAGAAATAGCGTTACAAAGGAAGAAAGGGATCTCGCAATTCGTGACGTAGTTATTTTTGTAACTATAATAACAGACCGTCGGTGTCGATGGGATACGAAGTATGTAATGACTTCATCTGTATTACGTTTTACACGTAATATTATTAAGACTATACTAGTTAAAAATCACTACTACTTAAAAATCAGCCTAATAAGCACTTTGCACGTTTCAGCTAATCCAAAGAAACTCTCCGAATTTTACTCACGAAGCACAAGGATATTTAATCTGGATGCGATGCGATGATCACTTACCAATTATGTTGATTTTCGATCTTATTTTAATGTATAGACAGTATGATCAAACAGTTTGCACTTTCATAAATTTCTTAAATTTGGCTTTTACGCTAATATTTCTAAGGAGCCTATCGTGCCAACTGACTCAATTTGAATCTTGACCAAGTTAAGCGCTTCGTCAAACACATGGAGGGGGAGAAACTGTTTGCAACGTTCTTGAAGTCTTGTTCAGTGCAATAGTAAAAATGGTTATTATTATCATGATTGGATTAATAGTAACACTTTCCTTATATGCTAAAAATGTTTATTATAATTATGTTATAATGAAGTATGTCTATATTAATTCCAAAAATATTATATATTAATTACAAGAGTTAACAAAACAAAAAGTGGTTCATATATCATTTACTACATCCACAGTTTTTATAAGGCAACATTTATAGATTTTTAACGACGTAGAATATTCAAAAATCCATCGAGATTTCACACTGATAAATATGCCAAGTTACCTGTTCATGCTTCCTCTCGTTCCGATGGATCAACATTTCGCTAAAGATAGTAAAACAATATATTCGTCATCTACGTATACATTAGATCTTTTTACATTCTTCCCGCGGAATTGCAACATTCGTACGAGTGCTTTTGTTACTCGGACTAATGAGGACGATGCATTAATTAGTGAATTTTCGTAATGCTACAGTAGTAAAATTACGTACATACGAATTACGCACTGCATTTCTCTCACTGTTCCTCTATTTAAAAATATTTTATACTGAACTTTAGAATAATAGGATTTTCGTAAATATTCTATTAATAAATTTTAATTTTAATAAACGTAACGCTCCGTTATTGTTACAATTATTTTATGGTCAGCAGTCCATTTCTTAGATCTCTTCGAACTCCTGCATTCAAACGCTTGCAACATTTTCACATTGTCTATCTACATCACATCGATCCCACTTTTTTCCTCCAATGTTCAGATAATTATATTAACAAAACTGAATATTTTTTTTTTAATATACCAAATCGTGTTATTTGGGCATTTTGGGATAGGACATGTGGACGTAACCAATATATACAGCTAACGAAAATGGCGATGAAGTGCTTGATTTTAACATTTGTAATCACATACAGAGTTGTTTATTTTGAATTAAAATACTTATAAATATTAATTTATTCATTAATAAAAAATATTAAAACTAATATTTTGTAGTATTAATTAAATTTATGTTTAAGTATGTCAAGCTTCGAGTAGTTTAATTATTTGACTGATAGCGGCGTCACTCAAAATGTTAAATCCTAATACACGCACCAATGACTTAATAAAATATCTATTTATTTCAACATTTTGGCATTTGTAAATTTGTATTCTACAATATTTTTATAAATTAAAAATTGTTTTCATATCTACATATATTTTAGTATTAATAATAATAAAAATAAGAAAAATAATTACAAATGAAAGAAAAAAATTAATATGATTCATAATTCATAACTTAACAAAGATAAAAAATTGGTAGCAGTACTCCTCCGACGATGGCCAGAACCTCTGTTTCTGAGTGAGCTGGCGAGATTAACGGTCATTAAACAAATAATGTATATCTGTATATAGATGTAACATATATATATATATTGCATCGTCTTCATTACAAATCTAAAGATATTCAATACATTTGACCCAAACATTTCAACAGCGTTTATTTTAACGGAAAATTTAATATTTTACAGTAGTAATAGTAGCGCACAATCCCATAACATATATGTACACTCTTAATGTTATTATATTAAAAATACTTAGCACAGCGTATTTTAGATTTTATTTGTACAATTAACTCAATATGATCGATCTTATTAAAATAGGTACCCTAAGTTTATAATATATTAATGGCTACAGTATTTAGATATAATCCTATAACAAAATCGTATCATAATGTATTGCAAATTACTCACTAATTTAATACTAACGATTTATATATGAATATATGTTTGCATCCCTAGTAATAAATGACACCAGTTTCTGACCAATTTTTTTGGCCTCTATGTTAAAAGTAATGGAGTCCAGAAAAATGGCCATGAACTGGTGTTATTATCTACTTGAGATTAATCAAATTACATGAACTGAAAGATTAGTCATTGCTACATCATAATATATATAAAATATAATATTTGTAATTGTTAAATTATCGTAACTCCAACAATTTAATATAATGTAGCAATTTACGTGTGCAAAATATACTGGCATATTTTAAAGTCAGTGCTTCATCGATGTTCCGTTTTCTTCATTTGTCAGTGCCTGAATCGTTAAATGCGGCTGTTCTCTTTGGTCGTCCTTAAGGCTGTCTTCGTCCTCCCCGTAGGGGTTGAAAGGTTCCGTTTGAACTCCGACATCCTCGTAATCGAGTTCGAGTGTGTCCTCATAAATAACGTCATGACTTCTTGGTCGGGCTACGGATGGTATCCAAGGCTGTGGTACGCCTTTACCGAGGGCCAAAAAAACTGCTGCCGTAAATAACAAGACGACGGAAGCTACTCCGAATACCAAGCGCCATGATCCTGCAATCTGCGAAAATTATGCAAAAAATAAATAAACTTTAATTTTTATTTTATAGTAACTAAATACTATCATGAATATTTCAAATTAAACTTAATTTATTGTAGGTCTCAGTCGTGAAAAACGGTTAGACCACATTTTATGCATGCCACTTCAGATTACTTAACCGGTCAACACATTATTATATACGTACGGAGCCATGAAGAGCTTGTGTGACAAAGTAATTAGACGCTAATAATCCAGCTGCACCGAGAGTGGAACATAGAGCACATGCAGCAGCAGCACACGCCGGAGATTCCGCAGGTGCAAGATCCGCAATTGCAGCTAGCGCTCCTGCAGGCGCTGTACCCGATACCAAAAGCGCTGCGATCCCCAGCCAAGCTGCAGCTAATGCTTGACATCCGGCATAACCAGCAACAAAAAGTAGTGCAGCAGGAATGAAATGAGCTGATAATGTGAAAAACAATGAATTAATAATATATAAGCACGTATAAAACATCTGATGAATTTTTATGTAATTTTTTTCACTACTAATTCCGGTATTAATTTCTTCATTTTCCTAATAATACAGATACAGCTTTGTGCTAAATGGTACGGTAACCAAGATCTTTAATTGACCTCAACGCTCTAAAAATGAAAATTTTTCCATAGGCCCAAAATGGCCAAAAAAGATTAGAAATCACTATATCTGTATGAAAATTAAATGTTTATGATGTGCATATAATTAATAGCTCCTTCGTAGTTATACAATTATAACATTTTATAATTTACTAATTTTTCTGAGAAAACGATTTCTACCACGTACCTGTATAGACGACGAGTTTTCTTGCTGTAGTTGTAGATACAATTTTTGTTTCTCTCACGTGATCGACTAATAGTCCACAAGATAATGCAGCTATGAAGTGACCAATATGTGGTAATGTCATTAATAATGAATCCTAAAATTATATTATATTATATTTTATTATATATTTAATATATACCGTTGATACTAAATCATAATTTAAACAGTAGTAGAATATATTATAAGTAATATATACATATAATACATCATCGATCTTTGGTTTCCGTCTTTCAGTAAGTACTTTATTTACCGATATTTCTTTGTTCTGTGTTAAGTTCACTTACTACGGCTTTATTTCTATATGGGCATTGCTTATTTTTATATTTCACCGGCAATCATATTTTATACTGAATTCAAGAAACTAAATTGTTTGCATCATTTTCAATAACTGCTAACGGTTTAATTTCTGATTTCTAACCTACAAAATTCACGTTGAAGTTACAAGTAGTTTCTATTTGGTGTTTGAACAAACACTGCTCATCCATACGTTTTCATTAAGATGTCTACTACTATATACTTGAATTTTGGGGAATTTCTATATAAAAACTGTGCCTTTTAATGCACGGGTCAACTTGTTGTCTGTCAATTTCATATTAAATTACCAACTATAGTAATCTTTAGCACATGAAAAATGTGGATTTATCTGTAGTGTATCTCTTACTTCCTGCGTGACATCTGCATCAACGATGAAACGTGTTCTTATTGTGCAAAACCTACATTACTTTATTTATTTCGGTTCAGTAGACACTCAGTATAGGTCTCGCTTGCATTACCTTTCTATCAAACGTAAAATGAATGGAAATGCTTTTCAACTTCAATTTAATATTTGAAAAGCTAGCCAAGAACTATTTTGAACTGTAATGAACGAACAAGTGGCTGAATTTCATAAATTTTATTCGCGATGGAACGCTATGATGTAATTATTAAAAGATACAGGAAGAAAATCGATTTACTAATTAGTCACACTAAAGACCTGTTTATGTAAAGGTTTCTCATGGAACTCTTTTGCATTTATGAAATTTTACGGAAATTTGTCCGTAAACCCATGTTGATATACAGTTATAAAAAGGACAACTGTAGTACTCCTATGTCGAAATAATTGCGAAAAATGATTTTACCACCGATTCTTTATTAAACTAAAATATTTATACTGTGTGACAGCTTTCGTTAAAGAAAAAGTACGCAATGGATGCATAATATTACATAAAAATCATAGTTTTTCATGGAATCAAAATTGCGAATCTTCATGTGACTTACATTCGCTGTAGAGAAGCCATAAATAAGTTTCAGATATTTCGTCATTCCTAGGGATAATGTTGCATCACCCCATTGATTTCCCATCGTTGCAACTGCAGATGCCCAAACGGGAACTGATCTAAGTAGTTTTCCCCATGGTATTACTGCTGCCTGCGTAGAATAGATTTACATCAGTACAATTGAGTAATACTTAAGCTTATCAATATTTTTTCTAATATAAGCTTTCAATATAATCATTTATTATTTCAAATGTAAAGACTTTTATTGTTTATTATGTAATGTAATAGTATTGCACTGATAAATAAACCGCACTAAAATTTGGTATAATACATATATTGATTCTTACATTGGTATCGTGCTGATAAGATTTGGGACTGTCTTTGACAAAGCGACCGAATGTGAAATACCAACATAGAGCCAAAATCGCTAGTCCATAACAAAGAGAATCTCTCCCAAATCCTCGAACAACCGCAGTTCCGAGCCATCCGGTCAAACAATAGCCCACGCTAACCGCTGAAAATTATATTAATTAATATCTTTAAAAGATTCACAGTGTTAATCACTATGAATAGATATTATATGTCAGATTTTTATGTTAATGCAGCATGTAAATTATGTATATACATAGAAATAACAATGTATAACATTAGTTGTATACATTTACTAACTTGAAACAAAATGTATATTTTGATAACAATATCATTTGACCAGCAATACAGTTCAAAAATATTTTTTTTTCGCAAAAAAGTAAGTAATGTAACTATTTTATTGATCAGCTTGAAATTCCAAAATTATATTTCTTTCTCTCTATCTGAATGTTTAAATAGAAATACAAAAGAGAATTACCTGCATAACAACTGAAAAACCAACTTCTCCGCGTATTTTTGAACCACGTCATGGCTAACATATGAGCTGCTGGCATTGTAGCACCCTAGTAACAAAAACGTAACAAATCATATAAATGAATTACATAACAGAGCACATTTTTATGATAATAGAATTAATCGTAAAAAACTTAACATTTTCATAATTTGCTAATAGAATATAGGGATGTTTACCGTGCAAAGTCCTTGAAAGAGGCGAAGAGCCACGTGTGATGGACCACGCCATGCTGCCGGTACCAACAGCGACGCAAGACAAGCACTAAGAACGGCACGTGCAAAAACCATCGAAGGTCCCGATCTTCCCCAGACCAAACATCCTCCTAAAATTGGTCCTGCTACCTGACCCCACAGGAAAGCTTCGCGCATGTGCGATTCTGCGCGCTCTTCTGGTGGAAGTTCCAATAGAATGACCTCAAACTCATTCGTTTTGTTACGAAGTGAATTGTTGCCGTGCTCGTTGCAATACCACGATGTATCGATGACAGCATGATGATTATCTTCCTGAAATGCAAGGAGGGCAACGGATGAACTGACTTCGACAGCACCGCACAGGGCGAATCCTACAGCAACAAGTCCAGCGACTATGTGCCGTGATCGTACGGCCGCTGAAATTGAATTGTAACTATAAAATATCTTTAAACGTGCTATTTTTTACATAACATTTAATTATAGATAAAAACTCGTTAATACTAAAAAATTTAATTAATTCAGATTATTCCAACTATTTTAAAATTACTACCACTGTTGGCGATAATCGAGTGTATATTGTACAGTTCACTTTTGGTGGTTTTACTGAAAAATGTTCGCATCGTAACCTACAATAACAAGGCATATAAAGGCATTGAAAACCAGAACGTCAAATCAGCTCTGTACTACAAATATTTGAGGTTAACACGCTAATGTTTATAACTAAACTTATTTGTGTGATGACTCTAAGTCCGCTAGCACTTCTATACGTCTATGCATTTCCGTATCCAAATAATATCGGAGTTTGATGTAATATATTGAATGTTGGATGTTAAAAATAAACCAGTCGTCCTTTGATTGTACTATATCGTCAAAGATAACGATTAGCGGAAAATTCGGTGATTTAACGTTTCACAATTCACGGCAAAATTTTTTAACTGCATTTTTTCTATTTCGAGTCCGTTGTTCGTGTCATTTTTAAAGAGGCTCGATCGCCGCGTAATGAGTACGCTGTCGCCTCTCTGCAGAAAGTATGACAAATATTCTTCGTACATTACAGTGACTTCTCTTATATTTATTTTAATTCCACGAAATACAAATTTTGGCGACACATGTATATAAGAATAAAGCAAACTCTTGCCATGTTTTACTTGTAAAAATGCACAGGATGTATATAAGCAGGGATTTATAAGGACACCAATTGAATCTCCGTTTAACGATAGGTTTTTCATCATCGATAGTAATTAGATAGAAATTAATTAATGAAAAAGTATAAGATACAGAACTGCTGAAATTGAAGAACTCCGGACGTTTACTAGTAAAACTTACGCAATGCAAGTGTGATTATATCATTTCACTATGCTTATTCCTACACTGGGGTTCAGGATACTTTAGGATTTAGTACCGAATGCATGAGTAGACATTATTCCTAATTCACAAAAGTCAACCGCGAAAATCGTAATGGGGGTCGTAATCCATTTCAAATGTAAAAATTTATTCATTTTCGTATTACATTCTCCATTTTTCCCAAGCCTTTAACTTGGTAAATAGCTAAATTGTCAAAAATACTATGAATAATATAGTTGAAAATATTATCTATATATTAATGCACATTTTTATACAATAGAGTTATTATGTATCATTTAAGTTGTATACTGACTAAATTATATCGATTATTATAATTAGTCCATATGTACTCAATTCCGCGTGCCATTGGAACGTTAATCTGATGATGTCCGATAACGTAGTATTTAATCTCGACTATCTATAGCACATGACTCGTAGATTTTATATGTATCAAGCTCAAGCGTTTAATCCATTATCATAATACTTTCATGTAGTTTACTCCTTTGTTATTTGAAAGAACAAGTAAACCGTACGTAAAAAAGTGTTTATTTTTAGATTCTCACAGCTTTGCCCCAGACGATTGCTTCGTATTAGTATTTCCTGGTTGTCATATTTCACGCATTCTCGATTGCGGTACCAAGAATGATAATAATTAGCAAAGTGTACTTTCAATTTCTGCAACTACGTATTGTATAACGTGGCGCCCGATATTGCCGTGGCCCGACCGCGGGAACTTCAGGAACTTCACAGAGACGGCCTGCGTGGTGCACGTCTAACGTTTTTTCTTTTTCTCACCTCACTTCGATGCGCTATCGTGATTGACAAATAACGTTTAGGAGCTTCGACTTTATTTATTGATGATAAGTTATTCTCGGCAAGGTTTCCATGCTATGATGCACGTCGTCTTGTTTGCGACGTTGTATGAGAATTAACATTTTGTATGTTTGTGTATTTAAAAAAAAAAGTCAGAATTATATGAATAATACAATGGTTTTTATTGTTCAATATCGATAAAATTTGTATTCATTTAAAAATTCTGTTCTTTTTATTTTTGGCTTTATTTAAGTTCATATTTTAAATTATGCCTATTCATCAGACTTCTTCACAACGTACGACAACATCATTCATATATTTATATATAATTATTAATTAGTGCACGACTTTTCTTGCATCGCTGTGAACATAATTAGTGAAGAACTCCTTGCAATTATTATTTTTACTAACGAATGTAAGTATTTTTTATATAATTTGTTACAAAATTGCGTATCCCACTGAACGATTGCGTTTATTTGCGAACACCACACTGAACGTTCTTCATAAAATTTGTTATCGCATTTGAAGTTTTCCGTTATCCGTAGTCACTTAGTAGTTGTCACACTTTATTACACTTTAATCGCGTGTCTAGAATCGAGTCGTTTCTTGTTTTGGTATAGTATTTTTTCGCGAAATAACCTACAGTAATAACGACGAACCTCGTGCTTCTTTTGCTGCCTGTTTATTTTGAACAACGTCGCACTTAACAAGCTGCGCACTGCCGTTCTGGACGATATCAGCCATTTCACAAATCATGAGTACAGCGGGATTCACGGTCTCATTCAATTCTTATCTCCAACGTGTGATGTTCTATTGGATTTGAAGCGAGGGTCTATATATATAATAAGCAATTTTTTTATGTAAGTGTCGTCTTTAGTACTTGGTGCACTTTTGGCAATTGCAAGAAAGCCAATCTATTAATAATTATATATCAACGCCAGTAATTTCAAATTAAGGCGTACATTGTTAATATTGTTATTTATGTGAGTCCCATCGAATATGCAATATTTAAAAATTACTTCGGTTAACCAAAATAAAACTTACACCTAGCTAGAATAAATATATCAAAATTAAAATAACTTTTGGTCGTTGACTGTTAGTTAAATGCTAATTTTATAAATATAATTTCATTTGTACGCTAATTAATAGTTGAAAAATGTATTATAGTTTTTCTTTTTTAACAGTAGTTGGAAAATAGGTATTATGATAACAACTTATTTTTAAATGGATATTTTTCATTTCTACAATAAAAATTAATACAATTAAATATTTATTAAGTCATATTGCATATAAATAATTGCAAAAAATTGTCATTACCACTCTATAAATATTTTCTCATTTCTAATTGCTTATTTAACATGACAAAAAAATAATTAGAGGCCACAATCTTACGTATGATATAACTAACTCATTGGGATGTTTGGGTGACCAGAAATACACACAAATCAGCCAATATATTATTATTTTTTTACGTGTCTCACAACCCCTATTAAATTTGCCGCGAAGAAATGACTAACTACTGTTTATTATATAAAAAAAAATAGTTCCAACGAAACTTTTGAGATAAAAAAGGAAATCACTATCTGGCTTTTCGACAATTATATATGTACATTTAACATCTTTTCCGAACACGTGGCCGAAGAGCGAGTCTCTGCGAAAAGCTGTTTAACAAACGAAAGAGACAGTGAATCTTTTTACTTGTGGTCAAATGCGTAACTGCAGACAACAATAGTGTACAAAAGGCGAAAGCAAGATTTCTTTATTCCCGATTAAATTATCCGAAGAATAAATCACGAGCCAATCTCATGTTTGAATCTGATGGTCGTTTATCTCGTGGACACAAGTTATATATGTAGCTGAACCAAGGTATATATAACAGCCATGAAGAAATCAGGCATGAAATATTTATAAGAATTGCTTAATCCGAATTACGCTGTTATTCCGTTCAAACTTAATAAAATTAACATATAAAACTGAAGCATGATTAATAAGATATAATGCACACCTGCAGAATATGTTATTGATAATTTCGATCAGAACTTACAGTCCTACGTTTATACGTCATGTCTCATTGATAGGCATGATGGGTGTGATTTAACTATTTATCATTTTATTGTAATATACTTATTTTCATTTTTTAAGTCAAATAAGGGGGCTCCCTCCCTTATTTTAACGTTACTCCTCATCACCATCACACTGACAGTGTGAGAAAGAGAAATCAATATACTATTGGCTTTTATCGGTTACAATATAGAGGAGTGCACAAAATTAAAACAAAGGGGGTAAATATAATAAAGGGAGTAAATATATAATTAAAATATTGTACTACGTAAATATAGTAAATAAGCAAAGTAACGGAAAATGGTCTTTACGTATTCTGTTATCACAGAACCAGATGCTATATATATGTTATATCCAACACATACGAATAACCAGTGGATAAAAATTGAACACAGTTAAGCTATGAAATATTGTACATTGATATAGATGTACTTAGGCACAGTATTCTCTTTCTCAATCAATAATCTCTATCAAATTCTATTTCTAGTCTAAACCAAATAATCAACATATGTTTAATTTATTTCAAACTTTATTTATGGCCGTTACAGTTCATTAAATTGATCTTCTATATATTAAGTATGACATAAATGTCAAACTCTTCTTACAAGCCCAATGTTTCGACCTTTTGTAGGTCCTCATCAGGGGTATCTATTTTGAACAACATTAACAAAAAAATAAATAAAAACTTTATATACACCATTTTACACTATATGTTTAATATTTAAAGAAACATGATATCATGTGAATGTATGAATTTAATCACTTTAATTTTAAACACTTTAATCCTTTTACAGCACGCATTTTTCATACGGACCATTTTTTGTGTAAATTGTTATAAAGGAGTTTTTGGGATTGCTGATTATGAACCCGGACTTTTAAAGATAAAATAGCGCTTAATAATTGAATTATTACTCGATTTTCCTAAAAATTGTAAATAGGTTTTCGCCATTTTGAATTTTAAAAATCTGAATTAAGGTTCGCAATGCGATTGCATTTTTTCTGTAATATTAATGGCGATTTTTATTTGATTATTTATTTATACAACGAAATATTAAATAAATATTATCTCGAATGCAATTTTAAACGCTTCATCACGTACCTCTCACTTAAATTGTATTAAAAAAAAGGTCGAAAATGCCTTATTTTGTCCTCCTTTAAATAACGCAATATTTCAACTGCAACGTGAAATGTTTATTTCTATGTATTTTAGAAGAATAATTTTTCTACAATTTCTATGTTTCGAAATCCAGGAGTTCATAAATTCCAGGTGGTTGACCATCGACGAAATCATGTACATACATTCAAAAGAAATGTAATGTAATATCGTAATATAAAATCATATTGGTCATAATCCCAGTCATCCGTAAATTTGAAAAGTATTGAAAATTTGAAATAATCCCAGTCATTCGTAAGATTCCAAATTGTTATCTCGAAAAATTACGGAAAATGGAGTCAAGATCTATTTCAAGCAATCCAGAAAATTTTTACCAAACACATTCAAAAATGTTTCATCCGGATTCCCTAATTCGGATTATCCTATAATATTCCGCCTTTAGACGATCAAGCATTATGATGCTTGCTAATCAAATCCAATTCATTCATTCAAATCCAATCGCAGTTTATTGCATTTTCAAACGCTGCTTTTAATTTGTTATTCACTTGTAGGCACATCTAAATTAGTAAATTTTATTATACTCTATGATAGATCTTTAAACATTTGGCTTCGCCGCAACACTTTCTCGTTCCCTTAATACGACATGAAAATTATTATGCAGACTTAAATAACCTTAAATTTAGCATGCGCCGCTGCCAGGTATACATACATTACGTTCTATTGCCGAGACATAAATTAATTCCGTGTCTTTTTACGTTGCCCGCATTAACCGTTTCATAAGTACATCCATTATTTAAGACCGTGAAAGCTCATAAATAAGCTTCGGACGTGTTCAAGCGGCTCATTGTTCTTCGTGCATTGTACGTTACGTATCGTAGAGCTCGAAGGCGATTGCGGACGCCGAAAATTCGTACTTGCCTGTTGAGCGCAAGTTAACGTCTCACCTTTGACTTCACGCGCAGCGATTCTCAACTGAACACTTCCGCGTTTGAGACGCACGAGCGCGGCCATGACCGTCAAATTGTCAAATGCAACGAATCGAGCATCAATGAGGAACTTGTTGCAGCATACTTTCGCCACATCGCGCACCTTGATATACTCTTCTTTCGAAGCTACGCGAGATGCTGCGTCGCGAGCGAAACTAGATCAGTGCGGCGTTCCCGGGTCACTCGAAACGTGATACACTGGTCGTCACAGTAGTGAGCTCTAGTGAATGAAAACGAACATCTCCGTTAACAAGACTTGATACAATAAGTACCTTTGCCTGACAGCCTTGAAACGTCGCTCGACGTTTACCTTGCTACGATTCACACTGCATTCTGACGATTCGAGATTCCACGAGTCCTGCTCTGGTATATAATCCCTATATCATAAGAGACGCTGCGGTGACGAAATGTTTTCGTTTACTTGTTGATTTTTCAGCTGCTCAAGTGGTTTGATATAATGAAATCTTCCAGGCATTTGTCTGTTTATAATGCGGAGGCTAATAGACATTTCTAAATAATCGTCTTCAATATATATATATATATTCATCAGCAAACGTGCTATCTGTCGTTCCTCCTCTTCAAACGAATGAACTGTGATGTTAATTGAATGAAAATTTCTACGCATACATTAGATTCTGGAGTACGGTTTTTGTACAGTAATCAGATTTTATGATACATGTTTCGGCAATAATGATGGACCTCCTCATCAGAATTTATCGACAGCTGTTATGATATCGCTGCTAAGTTCCTTCATTGTCATATGCTGGATTACTTTTAGTTAATTACGTCAAAGTGTTATTATTTACACTAGTATTCGAGTAATACTTATTGGCATGAAACTCTCTAATGACGCGTTTAATCTATTCTGTGCAAGAGTAACAGTTTAGAAATAATCATATATATCATGTAATCAATTTTCACAAATTTTCTTTCCCAAATTTATCGTATTTATGAAGGTATTAATGATATTCCAAACCTGCATGCAATCTATATATTATACATAAGTATAGTATATTTATATGTTATACTTATGTTCAGTATATGTATATAATACACATGACATTCTATAATATCAATATTCTAGTTAAAACTGTCTTCAGGCTCTTTTATTCTTTCATAAACATCATCCAGTACCTCATTCAAGCTGCAAATTTATCATTACTGTTGTTCATTTACGGTACAATCAATATTTTCATGTAAGAAAAATTACATTTCTACTAGGGATGATGCAGTTGGAATAATAAATATTATTCCTTTCCTCTGAATAACGAAAATCTACAAGACAGTAAAAAAAAAGAATGTTTTTCCCTTACATTAAATTTAAAAAGATTGTAAAATATAAAACGCAAAAAATACTAGATTTTTACTGTACTTTAAAGTTATTTAATAAAATTACTAATTATTATCTCAAAAAGAAATAAAAAATAAATAGATAAATAAAAAAAATGTAAGTATTTTATCTTTTCAATTTATATTCTTAATCTTTTTTGTAAGTGATTAGTTCTGAGATAAAAATTAATCTGTAAGTTTAGTTTCGTGTTAAAATACTTATAATATTTCATGAGTGATAGAGAACGCACTCTTTACTCAGTAATTAGAAGAAACGGAGCATGCTAAATGCTGAATATTGCATCCACCGATGGTAACAACTTTGCAGTTATGTTCTGCATCTGCGGTCGATAAAGTAGGTATCGTCGTAACTTAATTTTCTTTTCTGTCAGAATAATATTTTCCTATTGTATATAATTCGCGCTAATTTAATATTATTTGTTCTTAAAATTTACTTCTAGATAATGATATTCTATACATAATTAATTCAAAACATTTATAGTGGTTTATTTTTCTAGACATTAATTACTAGAACAAGATTAATACTTATTTTGTATAAGTGTCTAAATATCATGAATATTCTTAACTTACGTCAACAATATGTGACTCGAAATATTACAAATTTACTTGAATTATTCGTGAATTTAAGAAGATTTCTAATAGCTTTAAAAATTTGTTGGAAATATTGTTATAATAACTTATCATTGAATAAATATTACACTTATATTAATCTAAATTTGGTTTCTGTATAATTCTTTATGCAATTTAGAAGATAACTAACTTTCATATATACAAAAGTCATCTGCAATGTGTGTGGTATACAAGATTTCTGTTTTACCACCTAAAATAAAGATCGCATAGTTTTGTCAGAAGTGAAACTTGTATAGTGTAGCTATTCAAGAATTTTTTTGTACTATAAATGAGATTTACAAAAATATTCACCATGTCTATATTCTTACGTCTCGCTATATTTTTATACTGGCTTCTTATTGGTGCTCAGTGCAGTTTTTCATAAAACATTCAATATGACCGTTCCAACAACAAATCAAATAATGCATTATAGGAATATAATTTAATGATATAGTAACACATATAACAATTATCATTATAATTCAGAATTGAAAGCATACTTGAATTTTTGTCAGAAGTTATGAAAACTTAAGAGAACTGATTAAGCCGCAACTTTTCCAAAGTTTTATCGAATTCATCCAAATAAAAGTTAAACTTGTTATTCTGCATATAAATTTAAAAATAAAAGCTTTATTCTGTCATCTTATTCTCAATGTGATAAGAAATGAAATATAACAGGGGCAACGAACCTATAAGCAGTTTTTTAATGTTCTTTTAGAAATGAGAAACGGTTTTCGCAAATTAGTTTTCGCTACGTTGTGCTAAAATTATAATTTTCGAGAATTTGCTCGCTTTAAGCTCAAAGTGACGAGTCTGTTCCTCTTTCGTAAATTGCACGTCCGCAAGTACTGTAAATTATGCGAACAATTATAGAGTTTAAAGACCTTGGAATAATGTATCTATAATCGCGATTATTATCAGTCCACACAAAGAGAAAAGATAGATTAAATACAGCTAGTATTATTGAAAAAAAAATATAACGATTTATTTTGTGTACAATTGCTTAAAGGATATAAAGTTCGATATATTCAAATTATGCGCCACTGACACATTTATAGGACCATTCATTTTACCATACTTAATATTGCAAGCTGTGCTTTCTATATTACAACATGGTTAAAATGTAAACTTTCTTTGACCGAATTAATGTAATTAAAACGCAGAAATAAAGGGAGATAATTTAATTATTATGTGATATATAAACTTTATGTGGCTATACTGTAGAAATGTATTCAATAAAGGCTATATTACAATTTACCTACTGTTTATCTCGTTTGACAGGTAAGATACTAAATTAAAATAAAACAATAAATATTTTACATTTATATATTTATATAATGTTAAGTGTTTTGCTAATAAATTGCCAAATTAAAATGATAAGTTTTTTTTTTCATATAATTGAGACTACTGTGGTTCTGCGTGACCCTACAAAATTCATGCGATGTCCTATATAATATAAGAGCTAGTTAAATTCGGTAAAATTGAGAATAGAAATTTAGGAAAACAGATAAAATAACCTACTTTCTCAATTTTTCTTTCACAATTAAGTTAATGTATTGAGTCAATATGTTTGCCAGCTTAAATTTTGAATGGAACATTTTAATCATTTCTCGTAATTAAATTTTTTTAAAGATATAGCCTTCTAACCTTCTAAGCCGAATAAATTAAATTTATTCACCTACTTGTTCAAAAAATTGGCTCTGTTATTATGCAATGAAGCATAACGTGCAGTCACAAAACAAATTTAGGACAAATTTTCACTCGTTTCCTATTTTTAACTCAATCATTTTGAAATTGAAAAAAAGCGTTTTAATATATAGATTCAGTTTAATTTTTACTTTTTAGGTTTTGGATTATTTAATCATTATAGGATTGCTATGCAATTTAATTTGCCAGACGAGAAGGACATTAGTTCTGTTCATCGTGAATACTGTCATAATTTATCCGTCATGTCAACTATCAAAATTTACCTCGTAAATGGAACGTAAAGGGAACGCTGCGTAATAATTGCAGATATAATATTACATGATAACATGAAAAGTATAATCTTATTGTATTGTAATATTATACTTTTCATTATGATAATACTCTAATTCAATATGTTGTTATTAAAAATTCAAGTGTCGAAATAAGGGTAACTGACAGTTTCGATGTTGGTACAACTATACTATATGATATCTACCCTATAATAGCATATACTATTTATAATAAATTATAAAATCTTGAATTCTTAAATAATAACCGTACATTATGTTTTTAGCGTCTCGTATCGAACATGTACCACATTTAATAATATTGATCCGATCAAGTGTCATATTTTTTTTGTTTAATTTAGTTACGTCTCATATAATAAATTCACGAAATATCGCAGCCCGATTCGTTATTACCCACTCCACTTTTTCAATCGTAAATAATGACGGGAGCTCAATAATCAGTAAAATATAAAAGAGCAGCTGTCGGATAATCCCACAAAATTCAACATATAAAGAGTTATTATCATAAACAATCGGCGTATGCACTGAAAAACGTTGTTTATAGATAGTTTATGAATGTTTAAAATTATTTTCACGACAAAATTATATTATCGATGACTGTTACTCTTAAACGCGGATTTTGTTTATTGAGTTGCATTTAAAAACCAATTGTCAAACGTCATATAAATAATTTGAATGACTAGTAATTGTGTATAAACTTTCTTACTGATAATGTTGTTTTGTTTTGAATCAATAACTTAAAAAGTCAAAGAACTGAATGGCGACTTTCACGTTGGGCGAGCAGTTAAGCCATAATTTTGATATTGTTAAAATAATAGTTTTTGAATTTGTTTCTCAGACAAAAGAAAACGTTTTCAAAAACTTCAAGTTTGCACTAAATGAAATTATTTAATGATAAATTTAAAAAAAAAAATGTACGTCATATTCTGTGCACTTTATGGATATCATTTTGACAATGTTCTTTTCTATATTATCCGGTTAATTAATAAAACGTAAAACTTCAGAGTACAAATATATCGTTACGAAACATTGTAGTAGTAATTAAGAGATGACGAAAATAATTTTACTGGCATGGCATTGTTCGAAAATTAGTCAATTGTGAAATTCGACACTTTCGAACAGTTGTGTCGAATCGTCACTCCTGGGACGACTATATACGTACGCAACGAACCTGAAAACGCGGCTAATCGTGCATTGCAGGTGGTAAACAGATGGTAACCGCAGAGTTATAAGTATAGATCCCATGTACAACCGCGGTATAAATTGCAACTTGGATTATATTGTAGAATTGCGCAATAAAAAGTATTGATTATTTAAAGAAGCCTCTATAACCGTTACGGCTTCCGGGAAAGATATATGATATAGGTGAAACTAAAGTTACTTCTCCTCGCAATGCAATTTTTATAACAGTGTTGAATCTGATGGCAACATAATTTAAAAATTCTGAATTGACACAAGTTTACATAAATATAGTCTGAAAAGTATTGGTGTCGTGAGACTTAGAGATGGACATTGCATAAATTTCTGTTTTATAACCAAATAAACAATTGTCAATATATTAAAAATAAGATAAACTATAAAAGAAAGAAAAATTGTTTTGACATTTTAAACATATAACGAAGTAGTTATAACTTTTGTATTATTTTCTTATCAATATGTTAAACATTGATAAACTTTATTCCCTATATTAGAATTTACGGTTAGTAACGAAGGAAAGTCAAGACAACCAATTTAATGTGACCAATAGTAAAATTACATCATATTTAGCTGCTTTAGAAATTGTCTATATGCAAACAAACAATACAGTTAAAACAAACACTATTTATTTTGTTATTTATTTACGCTGATGGCTTCTTGAACCTTTTTTAACAATATAAACATGTACATTTAATTTCGTATATTACCTAGACTTGAACAAAATTCAATGTTGAACCTTCTTCGCTTTCAAATGTTTATTTACCGATATATTTTTTTATCAAATATTATTTATATAATTTTTAATAATATTCTAAAAATATATCGTACGAAATTTACATATCAAAATTTACCAGTGATATTTTTAAAAATTTGTCACATTTCAAACACAATCCTGATGGGATCCATTTCTTGCATGATGCATAATCGATGAACGACGGCCTGCATCAAAGGCAACGAATAGATGGTAATCGACGAGCACAAAATCACCCAGTGCATGTTCTTTTGGTAAAATTAAAAAGCACACTATTATTAAAGACGATTTATGTTCCATTTCGACGCAGCTGTGGACGATATCGAAGATCTCGAAGTTCAAATGAAATGAAAATCTATGATCTCGCCATTATCGACGTCAAAGGAGTTCCGCCTGCTCCGTCGGTAAAAGCGATTATACTCCGAAACCTCACGATAGATCCTGCGTTCCTCCTCCGGTTCCTCCGGATCTCAGCAGGTCGCGCAGCAGGTGGTCGCCATACATACCGTAAATACCTGACATCGCGTCCGTTCTCTGTCTACGGCGGCGTCCCCTTCTCGAAGTCGGGACGAAAATCTACCCGCGCTGCCATTGGTCGTAGTCGCCAGGCAGGTCAAAACGGCAGAACTGCTGCACGAGATCGGCTGTTGTGTTCCCTGCGTCCCGGCCTCTCAGATCGACGCGAACGAACTTTCAAAGTTGATACTCATTTTCACGCACGTTTTTCCCGGCGAATCTCGCGCGCATTCGCGGCATTTCCTGACAGTGTGTCACCCTATATGCGAAAAAAGTGCGGTAATTTCAAAGTGTATATTGGCCCGATGCGTCCAAATTGAATACGGATACGCGCGTGATTCGAAGTGATGAGAAAAAGAAAAAGAGTGCAGTGTAGTGTGGTTCTTATAGTGCGGAAGTGATTCGGAAGTGGACCGGCGCTCTGGCCACCGTCACTCCAAGGATTTAAAAAATCGTCAATCGAGAATTGAAGTAGAACGAGAGGTGAGTCGCGAATTAGATTTTTCCAACTTAGGGATGCTGGACGCGTCATTCGCGTTAGGCTAGGTATCACGTCTTCGCGATGTAGCGTAAAATCCTTCCCACCACGTTGTACTCGTCTCGACGAGTCTCTCTCACTTCCTCCCACGGTCCCTGGCAATCTTCGCATCTCTCTCGATCCTTCATGGCTCATTTCCTTTCTTGCAAGTTCACGGCGAAGGAGAGCGAGAGTGATAAAGAGAACGAGACGAGGCTGTTGGAAAGATCTAGAGATAGCGATAGAGTGAGAGAGGGAGATCATCGATCGCGCAGCCGTGGATTAATAATAATATAATATGAGATTGTAAAATACTGGCATATTAACGACAATGCGTAAGTAATATATAGGCCAAAGCGACCCGCCAGTATTCCTGGAATTTCAAAGACGGAGTCGGTTCAAAGGAGGATTAGGTTGGACAAAGTGACGGATAATCGTGTACAGGGAATTCCTGGGGTTCAGCGAAAAGCTGCTTTAAAAATCGGAGAAAAGGGTTGCGTCAAGTGAATGAAGGAAAATAAAAATGAAAGAAGGAATGTAATACGAAGTTTTTAATCGAGAAACATTTTACATTGTTTTAGTTTAAAACGATGTAAAACGATGAATATGATTCGTATATATGTTTCTTTATGAGAGATTCTTGAATTTGAAGAAAATATCATCCCAAAACATCCTGTCTCGCTTGCTTCTTCGGCGTAAAACGTGGGAAGTCGGTAACGGAACGTAAACAGGCGGATACATAAATGGGAGTTTCGAAAACCGTAGATCATAAACCGTATAGGCATTTATGTATCCCGCATTTCTTGACCTTCACGCCGACCACCGTACGAGATTTTTCTTCACGATCGCTATGCACTTGAACCTGTATTCGGTTTCTTTCATTATCGCTTGAGACTTTCCTTTTCTTTTCAGCGGATCTTCCGCAGCTCGTACGCTTGAAGTCCACAATTTTTCTATACTATAGAGTCTCGTGTTTTGCTCCGTCTGACGTTATTGATTGTTGTGGGTTTACGAAAGGATTGAAAATATGTTCGTTATATATATATTTTACAAGTTTTTGTATGTTGTCATTTTTGACAGATTACAAAACAACAAACTTGTAAATATTTGGCGCAAAGTATCGGAATAACAATACACTTGTATTAATTGTAAATGCCACAATTCCGAAATTCAAAATATTCCCAATTTCGGACAGACTAAGCCCTGGTAGAAATTCTTAGCCAATTCTTAGACAGTTCAGATATTTACCATGTTAAAGACATAGGAGAAATGGACAGTGTAAGAAAAAAATGGATAGATTTCTACTAGGGAGCTTTCTCTTTATTTTTGAGCTACACAACAGCTTCGATATACAAACGCAGTGTTTTAATAATTTTTATTATAATAAATATATAAGAGAGTTATTAAATTTACCGAAATTTTGATCAATTATCTTAATAATAATATGTATCTTGGGATTAATATGATCGTTATAGCGAAAAAAAGAAATATAGAAAACTCAAATTTGAATCAGGTATTCTCCATTAATTTGGAGTCGGTGAGTACGAATATGATATATCATATCATTGTCTGGGACACACCAACGTATCATTTGGTTTCGCGAAACGACAATATTCTTGAAATGACCAATGTACAGATTTAATTATATTGCCTTTTATTTATTTATTATTCTTTTTTTTTTATATATATATCATTATTAATGATACTCGTCATATAAATGTTAACGTGTACATGGCAATTGATGACAGTAAATTTGCGTACTGTTATTGGCTAATCCTTAGGCTAATAATAATAAGAGAGTTCTAGGAGGCGATGACTCCTACCACGCAGAGGCAACTATGTCTAGACATTTCAGTCAAACAGGGAAATATATCATGTTTATTGCAGTATATATATGCCTGAGGATGAAATGCCCATAAATCATTATTCACTGTTCATTTTTATCTATGTGTAATAATAACAACAACAACAACAACAACTACAATAATAATAATATTATTATTAATATGTGTTTATGTATGTACGTATACATGCATGTTCGCATATGTGTGTGAATTTGTGTGTGTATGTGTGTATATGTAAGCAAAATAAGAATATATTTCGAAAGTAACTTTTCAACAGCATATATAGTTGTAATTTATATGTAAATAGGAATAACTAATGCATTATGTACAACCTCGATTGAATCGTTGAAAAATATAAACTTACAATTTTATTTAACAAATTTTTTTCCACTACTATCAGGTCATGTAAATTATACTATCTGGCACAATGACCTAAAAATTCCATATAGCTTATTGTAAAACATAAAAAAAAATTACAACAACTGTGATATTTTACAGCGAGAGATTACAGTTAACATCATCATTTGCTACATTGAAAAGCAGCATTTAATGCTGAAATAATAATGAAAGAATATAGGCGATATGTTTTCCAAAAGTGATCTTAATATGCACTCCATAATACCATTGTTGATAACATTTCTAATTGATCCGAATATTAATTAGCTAAAGATTATCTTCTCATTTTCTTTTCTTTTTTTTTTTTGAGTAATGGAGGATATTTAAATGCTGACGATATTGCATGCTGTTGTTGTTGTAAATTGCATTAAAGAATATAATTAAGGCGAAAAACCTTGCCGTAACAATTGACTGAGAAAAACTTCTTGGTATAAAAAGCAGCAACATCATACGACTTTGACGCAGTTTATACGAAGTCAGCTTTATACGAGACATACATGCACGTGTGATAGCATCATTCTAACATTGTTAGTATTTAAACGTAGGATCAGAGATATTTTAACTTGTCGTGTTTTAACAAGATAATATTATTTTGATATGCGCGTGTGTTTGCGTGCGTGCGTGTGTGTGTAAAAGTGTTGAACACAGTATATGTGTTTACTATTGTATCTAATAAGATATCTTCTAAATAAAAAAGTTCAATTATTAACAAAATTATTTTGGCGTAACATTTAATATGGTATGTTAGAAAATTACCAAACCAAGGCAAAACAAAAATCAAACAATTTAAACTTAATAAATCGTTCATATATATATGAGAATGGTTTTCGAATAGCACTCATAATTAGATTGTGTAGTATATTTTTCAAAATAGACATACATAGTACCATATAATACCGTCATATATCTTGTGTTCAGTAAAGCTTTATAGGAAATCAAGGTCAAATTAGATTAATGACTTTGAGAGATAATGAGTTGAGTGAGGTCGGAAATTTTACATTATATGAACTTTGAATCCAATCATAATCGATATATTTTATACAAATTTTTCAATAACAACATGTCTTTAAAAAATTCTATTACCTTGAGACAATGGTAACACAACAAAGGTTTACAATTATATTTGATAGAAAGCGTGAAATTTTCAGGCTGCTTCTATAACCGCAGTGCATCCACAGCGGGAACTCCGGGCAACCCGCTATAGGCTAATCCGAGGCAACTCAATCCTACCTACCTGTAATCTCCAAATTACGTTCAATGTTGTTTAAGACTTTTTCCGTAGAAATAATATACTCTATTGTAAATCAATAATTAATTTTAATAATAATTTAATAATAAGAAAATAAACACAAATATGAATATGATGTAAATAAAATCTGAATAAAATAAATAAATAATCGTACAATAATTAATTAATTATCTTATAATAATGAATAAATGATAAATTTTAATAGACTGAAGTTAAAAAGAAATGTTCAAGAGTATTCTCGTGTATCATAAACATTTATCATTTATATATATATATATCCTAATTATCACGTTGCTGAAGTTCGAAATTACTTAAATAATAACCTTGACCATTTTTAAAGAAACATTACCTACGCAAATATTCGACTGTCTCGGTACTTTTGTGACACACTGTATACGAATTTAAGTTGGAGCAGTCTGACCGTGTCCGGTCAAAATTCCTGTTGGGCGAAATTTGGTAAATCTGTTATTTTACGAAATTCATAACGTAGATTTTATCACATTATTAAATTTTGTTGGAAGATCCTCAAATTTTCTTTCACAAAAATTCTCCACGTTCAACTATTTTATAACCTATTTTTTTTTATTCTTTTGAAATAGAGGCTTGTACTCGTTTACACAAACAGGTGTTGGGTATCATGAAAAAAAAAACACATTGTAACATTTTCAAACATGCGCCGACTTTCAAATATGTCGCAATGATTCGCATTTTTTTTGCGCGCGAAATTGTAGATGCAACAAAATTTGTGAAACAAGGGACTTGGCGTAGAAAATCCAATCACTGTTTTATTCGGTATTTGAGTGTTTGTTTATATAATTACTATCATACATTTCAGTTAATAAATGAAACAAGATACTAGATACAAGTTTTTTTAAGGTTTGTTTATTTTTTCTTCATAATCGGCGTATATATCTAGTTCTAATTGGTCAATTAAAAAAAATTAGTCATTAATCAATTTTTTGATACGAAATTTTTTAATCTACCATTTTCGTGCGTGCGAGCTGCAGTGCTTAATAACAGACATTTTTTTTATTCATTTCTAAGTCTGTTATAGTCTAAAGCATGGACATTTGATGATAAACATATGGTCATTTTTTTTTTGTCGAGTGACCAAATTCATTACTTCGATCCAACATACGGTTATGGGTCGAAGTAAAAAGTCACATAATAACTTCCCCTAATATCACCACAATGTGTGGCGCACATGGCTAGAATCCTATACAAGAGAATGCTAGACGTCGGGCGCGCGCTTTTTTTTTTTTTTTTGTTTCCAGACGATCAAGTACACCGTCTCATCTAGATAGACTCCGACGAGTGCTGCACGAAACCGCGATAATGATCTTGATTTTAAATGAATTTTAGGAATGTATTAAAATTCCGACTTCAGTTGCCCTTTAAAAGTAACCCAATACTTGTGCAAACATATCCGGGCCCTGACATAGATCGTGATATTCCTCGAAAATTCAAAAGACTAGCATGCCCGTCCTGGATTCCACGAATACTCATGCACGAAAATTAATTATGTGCTGGGCACGCAGTAAAATCGCAGTCAACTGGTATATCCGGTTCGTAAAATGATCTGCGTCGCCGTAAAGGAATATTTTCACAATTTCAAACGTAACTATACACGTATAGTTTCGATGCACCGTAAATTGCTGCAAATTTGGCCCAGGTACTTTTTACGATTCTTTTTTCTCCCATTGCCCCGCGTACAATCTCTCCCACGCTCGCCGCCCACCGGTTCTTCTCTTTCATTTCATCCGACCTTCTCTCTCGCACTCCTATATCCAGCACGCAGTTCAGGCTTTTCGAGTGTTTGAGTTTTTTTTTATCTCATTCTCTCTCTCTGTCTCTCTCCTACCCTCGGTCTCTCCCACGCTCTCGTTTTCGCTCTTCGTCGTGGCCTCTCGTTTTCGTCTCTTTCACTCAGCGAACCCACGGACTCGTATTATAGTATACAGGGATCGAACAATACTGTCCTTAGCGAGTTGCGGAGGAGAGTCGGGTCGTCCTTTCGAATGGACCCTTCACGATCCTTTTGAGATGGCGCGCGGGCGCGACCGGCCGGCGCAACGCGCCGCATTCCTCAGCGAATGCATTCCTTCGGGATCAGAGCGCCATTTCCTGCCGCGGCAGGTTCCCCGTGTGAAGTCGCTAGCGAAAATACCCTTTCTGGACCAGCACGTGTGTCGCCGCATTCCTCCGGCGCATATTTGCATTTCGACGTTGTCGGCTTACGATGCGCGGATTTTCAGAATTTTTCAATGAAATAGCGGCGGATCGATTTATTCAATTCGTTTATTGTATAAATGTGTATTTGTGTGTGTGTGTACGTTTTTGCTGGAAATACCGACGGAAGTAAATGGAATCAATTTTCCACATTGATTTACAGACACATTTCGACTGCACCGACTGATACAGGTTTCGTTTTCATTCGCTCATAATTCATAACCACGATCATAACAAAGGAGAGTAGATATAAACAAAACAATACCTCACTCTAACATTCATTCAGCAATTTAGGCATTTTTTATATAGTTTGATTATTCGTCCGTGAGGTATACGAAACTATGCAGCATAATACTCCTTCATGTTTTGCCACAATCCTTAGGACCGTCGCACAGGAGTCTATATATCCCGGGAAAAAAATGGATCAGATATAATCATATCTGGATCATATATGATTATATCTGAATCATGTATGATTATATCTGGATCATGTATGATTATATCTGAATCATGTATGATTATATCTGGATCATGTATGATTATATCTGAATCA